>CM059432.1:17030848-17299531 GCA_030390025.1 Squalus acanthias | reverse complement strand
CTAACCAGTGGCACTTAAGCTGTTTGTGGCAGTTTTACTGCTGATAACTTGTCATATGCCCAGTAACAAACCAGATAAATCAGCCCTACATGAGCTAAACTTGCTGAGCTATTAAGGGAACAAGTTGAAGAATGTTTTGATAAATATTAGAGGTTAAATTTGTATGTTTCTTTGAATGTTTCTACTCCAACAAAGAAGGAAATACTAATTGGTCTCATTTTGGGTAATGAATCTAAGCAGGTAGGTGACCTAAAGTAGGGCAACATTTGGAAGCCGTGACCACAGTAAAGTTAGGTTAAGTGTAAGAATCACACCGTCAAAGACAAGGATACTTCTTTGAGCGGGAAAATAGCAAGGTTAGGAAAAGGGATTGTGGCCAGATTAAATAGAAGGAAATTAGGCAAATAGAACTGTAGATCAGCAATCGGCAATATTTAAACAAGATGAAAAAGGTACAAATCAAGTATATCCAGTAAGGAGAAAAGCAAGTGCATCAAAGGCTGGCATTGTGGTAGTGGGGAAAATGCTAGAGTCCATTATAAAAGATGTAATAGCAGAGCACTTGGAAAACAGTGACCGGATCAGACAAAGTCAACATGGATTTACAAAAGGTAAATCATGCTTGACTAATCTACTGGAATTAGGATGTAACTGGTAGAATAGATAAGGGAGAACCAGTGGATGTGGTGTATTTTGACTTGATGCCGTGTGTGATTTGCGATCTGGTAGCTTCACCACACAAGCCTCCTCTCACTCTAATTACCTCTTTCCACCCTGGCCCATATCCCATATTCCCTTCTCCCTCATGTATGCATCAAGCCTCCCCTTATATGCTATCTGTTTCATGCCTCTTGAGAAAGAAAACATGCAAATATCCCATGACTTACTGATTCAGTCAGCTAGTTGCTGAAAACTAACTAAAGTCAACATGGATTTACAAAAGGTAAATCATGCTTGACTAATCTACTGGAATTTTTTGAGGATGTAACTGGTAGAATAGATAAAGGAGAACCAGTGGATGTGGTGTATTTGGACTTTCAGAAGGCTTTTGATAAGGTCCCGCATAAGAGATTAGCGTGCAAAGTTAAAGCACATGGGATTGGGGGTAAGGTACTGACTTGGATAGAAAACTGGTTGGCAGACAGGAAGCAGAGAGTTGGAATAAACTGGTCTTTTTCCGAGTGGCAGTGACTAGTGGGGTACCGCAGGGATCGGTGCTAGGACCCCAGTTATTCACAATATATATTAATGATCTAGACGAGGGAACTAGATGTAATATCTCCAAGTTTGCAGACGACACAAAGCTGGGTGGGTGTGTGTGCTGTGAGGAGGATGCAGAGAAACTCCAGTATGATTTGGACAGTTGGGTGATTGGGCAGATGCAGTGTAATGTGGATAAATGCGAGGTTATCCACTTTGGTGGCAAAAACAGGAAGGCAGATTATTATCTGAATGGCAATAGATTGGGAAAAGGGGAAGTGCAACGAGACCTGGGTGTCCTTGTGCACCAGTCGCTGAAGGTAAGCATGCAGGTGCAGCAGGCGGTTAAGAAGGCAAATGGTATGTTGGCCTTCATAGTGAGAGGATTTGAGTACAGGAGCAAGGATGTCTTGCTGCAGTTGTACAGGGCCTTGGTGAGATCACACCTTGAGTATTGTGTGCAGCTTTGGTCGCCTTATCTGAGGAAGGATGTTCTTGCCATGGAGGGAGCGCAGCGAAGATTCACCAGACTGATACCTGGGATGGCAGGAATGACGTATGAAGAGAGATTGGGTCGATTAGGCTTATATTCGCTAGAGTTTAGAAGAATGAGAGGGGATCTCATTGAAACTTATAAAATTCTAACAGGACTAGACAGACTAGATGCAGGAAGGATGTTCCCGATGGCGGAGAGTCCAGAACCAGGGGTCACAGTCTAAGGATAAGGGGTAAGCCATTTAGGACTGATGAGCAATTTCTTCACCCAGTGAGTGGTGAACCTGTGGAATTCTCTACTGCAGAAGGCAGCTGAGGCCAATTCAAGGAGTTAGATATATTTCTTAAGGCTAAAGGGATCAAGGGATATGGGGAGAAAGCAGGGACAGGGTTCTGAATTTGGATGATCAGCCATGATCTCATTAAATGGCGGAGCAGGCTCAAGGGGCCGAATGGCCTACTCCTGCTCCTATCTTCTATGTTTCTATGCATCAAAGGCTGGCATTCCATAGATGAATAGGGAGATTAGTTGAAATTTGAAACTTTAAAAAAAAATGGAAACATTTAATGCTTACAGGGGAGAAATGAAAAATATATAGGAAAGTTCCCAAAAAAATTCTAAACAAGCCTGAGAAAATTAACAAACGAAGGGCAATAAAAAGGCTGTCTATAAGGCATGTTGATAAGATAGTCAAGGTAGGGGTTGGGCAGCTTAGAAGAGATGAGACACCAGCTTGTACTGAAGAATGAGTGGCAGAAATACTAGATGAGCACCTTTTTTCCACAAGTGTTGGTTATTGAAATTGTACAACAGTTAGTGGGAGTTGTTGTTCAGAGATATGGTCCTAAAGAAATTGTTCCGATTTGAAGTAGAAAAAGCACTTGGATTTGGTGGTTCACATCTAAGGATCTTGAGTGAAGCTGCAGATGTAATGATGCACATTGAGTGTAATTTTCAAAAATTCAGTAGAAAGAAAAAATTATCTGGGGGGGGGGTCTCTTTCTCTCTCTTCCCCCCCCCCCCCCCCCCCCCCCCCCATAAAGGTTGTAAATTATAGCCTACTTATTCTTGCTTCAGTTATTTGTAAGCGACTTGGAATGCTTTATGTTCAAGGTGCTGTATATAAGCGCAACTTGCTGTAAAATATGTGCCTATAATGAGGAATTAAATTACTAACTACTTTGACAAATGAGAACCAATCAGGGCCAGGAAGCGCAGGTTTCTGAAAGGCAGGCAGTGCTTGACTAACCTTGAGAAGATGGATGAAGGAAATGAAGTACATTTACATTGACTTTTGAAAAGCATTTGATAAGATACCACACAAAAGCCTGAACATGAACATAAAGGGAATGTGGCTACTTGGATGATTCACTGGATTCTTACCAGGGATGATGAACTTGAAATTTTGAGACTGTCGCTAGAGGTGAGATGGTTAAGGAGTGACCTGATGGAGGTCTTCAAGGTTATAAAGGGTTAGAATCTGACGAAGGGTTTCGACCTGAAACGTTAACTCTGTTTCTCTCTCCATGGATGTTGCCTGGTCTGCTGAGTTTTTCCCAGCGTTTTCTGTTTCAATTTTCCAGCATCTGCAGTATTTTGCTATCGTATTAGAATCTTGGAGCACAGAAGGAGGCCATTCAGCCTGTCGTGCCTGTGCTGGCTGTTTGAAAGACCTGTCCAATTTAATCCCGCACCCCAGCTTTTTCCCCCCATAACCCCGCAAACTAATCCTCTTCAAGTACATGTGCAAATATCTTTTGAAAGTTGCTATGGAATCGGCTTCCACCACTCTTTCAAGCCGTGTGTTCCAGATTTTAACAACCCTCTGTGGGGGGGGGGAAAAACATTCTTATTTGCTCCCTAGTTTCTTTTACTCAATTATTTTAAATCTGTGACCACAGTTTACTGACCCACTTGCCAGAGGAAACAGTTTCTCTCCATTTGTTCTATCAAAACCCCATATTATTTTGAATACCTCTATTGGGTATTCCCTTAACATTCTCTGATGTAAGGAGAACAATCCCAGCATCTCCCATCTCTCCCCATACCTGAAATCCCTCTTCGCTGGTGGTATCCTGGTAAACCTCCTCTGTACCCTCTCCAAAGCCTTGACATGCTTCCTAAAGTGTGGTGGCCAAAATTGTACATCATGGCCCAGAAATTGATCTCGCTCTGTTCCCGCGGGGGTAAGGAGCAGGCGCGATCTCTCACTCCGCGTTGGCTTTTTCAGATCCAGCTCGCACAAACTTGATGTTCTAGACATCAGCTGGGCAGTGCTTGCGTATCCCACCGGCGTAGTGAATTCGTGCGAGCTGTGGGATCACGTGACTCAGTTAGAGCCAATGGCAGCACACCATCTTCCATTCATAAGTTTCACATACGTGCTGTGAAAGCTATGAATCTTGCACACACCCAAAATAACAGCTAAACCTCAATTAAATTTAAAAAAAAACCATCATTAATAAAATAAGTATAGTTAAATAAATTAACCATTTTAAATAAAAAATTAAATTTTTGAAAAAATTTAAAATCTTTTAAAAAGTTATAAAAATAAACTTACCTGTCTTTAAAGTCTCTAAAAAGATATACCTGTTAAAAAAAATTCAAAATAATACTTAATTCACTACTTACCTTGTTAAAAGTGGGTCTTACTCCTTTTTTCGTTTCTAAAATCTTCCGTCCTTACCTGCGCGTCCAAAGCACTAAGTGCACAGCGTGCGCGCAGCCTGTAGTGTGCACGCGGTGCACCGAGGAACCGCCCCCTTTTCCAAAGACCAAGTGCCGGTTTTCAGCGCATGCGCAGTGCATGCAGAAAACCGGCAATTGGAGAGAGAATACGCGAGAGTACGCAGTGCGTACTCTCGCGCAGCGGGATCAATTTTTGGCCCAATACTCCAGCTGAGGCCTAACTAGTGATTTGTAAAGATTTAACATGACTGCCTTGTTTTTGTATTCAATGCCCATACACTTTCTTAATGGCCTTATTAACTTGCCCTGACCTCTTCAAAAATTTGTGAACATGGACCCCCCAGGTCCCTCTTCTCTTGTGCCCCCCCCTTAAAATAGTACTATTTTGATTATACTGCCTCTCCATGTTGTTCCTCCCAAGTGCGTCACTTCACACTTATCCACATTAAATTGTGACTGCCCATTTCACTAGTCTTTGTGTCCTCCTGAAGTCTGCTACACTCATGCTCACTATTTAGTATGTTGCCAAGTTTTGTATCATCTGCAACTTCAAAATTGTACTCTCCAGTCCAGGTCATTTTATATACAAGAAGAAAAGCAATGGTCCTAATACCAATCCCTGGGGACCCCACTGCATACTTCTCTACAGTCAGAAAAGCAGCCATTCAGCACTACTGTCTCCAATCCTTTGGCCAATTACGTACCACGGTCCCTTTAATCCCATGTGCTTCTATTTTCTGAATAAGTCTATTATATAGAATGTGCAGCACAAACAGGCCATTTGGCCCAACTGGTCCACATCGGTGTTTATGGTCCACACGAGCCTCCTCCCACCCCTCTTCATCTAACCCTATCGGCATAACCTTTTATTCCTTTCTCCCTCGTGTTTATCTAGTTTCCCTTTAAGTGCATCTATGCTATTTGCCGAAACTGCTACTTGTGATAGCAAGCTCCACATTCTAACCATTCTCTTGTTTCTGCTGAATTCTGAATTCCCTATTGGATTTATTAGTGACTATCTTATATTTATGATCCCTAGTTTTGGTACATTGCGCATCTGTGTGTGTGCGCGCCATCACGTGTGCGCGCACCCTTTTTTACAATATGCAGACCAGCCAAGGTTCTATAAAAGTTTAACATAATTTCTCTGCGTTTCGATTCTGTTCCTCTAGAAATCAACCCCAGTGCTTTATTTTTTTTTAATGGCCTTATTAACCTGTGTCGCTGTTTAGTGATTTGCGTATCTGTACCCCTAGATCCCTTTGCTCTACCCCATTTACACTCTTATTTTCCAAGGACTGTGTGGCCGCCTTATTTGTTCGACCAAAATGAACCACCTCACACTTGTCCATATTGGAATTAATTTGCCAATTGCACGCCCATTCTGCAAGTTTATTAATGTCATCTTGTATTTTGTCGCAGTCTTCCTCAGTATTAACTAC
The DNA here is from genome assembly GCA_030390025.1 of Squalus acanthias. Taxonomy (NCBI): domain Eukaryota; kingdom Metazoa; phylum Chordata; class Chondrichthyes; order Squaliformes; family Squalidae; genus Squalus; species Squalus acanthias. Next base: position 17,293,705 of record CM059432.1, on the reverse strand, counting down.
GGTAGCGTAGTGGTAATGTCACTAGGCTAGTAATCCAGAGGCCTAGACTAATCCAGACTAATAAAAGATGAGTTCAAATCCCACCACGGCAGCTGGGGAATTTAAATTTAGTTAATTAAATAAATCTGGAATAAAAAGCTACCATCAGTAATGGTGACCACTGAAACTATCGGATTGTCGTAAAAACCCATCTGGTTCACTAATGTCCTTTTTTTAGGGAAGGAAATCTGCCGTCCTTACCTGGTCTGGCTTATGTGACTCCAGACCCACAGCAATGTGGTTGACTCTTAACTGCCCTCTGATATGGCCTAGCAAGTCACTCAGTTGTAACTAACCGCTACGACACAAAATAATAAGAATGAAACCGTACGGACCACTCGGCACCGGCTACGGACACGGCAAAGGTACACCCAGCCCAGTCGACCCTGAAAAGTCCGCCTCACCAACATCTGGGGACTTGTGTCAAAATTGGGAGAGCTGTCCCACAGACTAGCCAAGCAACAGCCTGACAGTCATACTCACAGAATCATACCTTTCAGCTGAACTCCTCCTCCACCATACCTGGGTATGTCCTGTCCCACTGGCAGGACAGACCCACCAGGGGTGGTAGCACAGTGGTATACAGTCAAAGGAGTGGCCCTGGAAGTCCTCAACATTGACTCTGGACCCCATGAAGTCTCATGGCTTCAGGTCAAGCATGGGCAAGGAAACCTCCTGCTGATTACCACCTACCGCCCTCCCTCAGCTGATGAATCAGTACTCCTCCATGTTTAACACTACTTGGAAGAAGCACTGAGTAGCAAGGGCACAGAATGTACTCTGGGTGGGGGACTTCAATGTCTATCACCAAGAGTGGCTCAGTAGCACCACTACTGACCGAGCTGGCAGAGTCCTGAAGGACATAGCTGCCAGTCTGGGCCAGCGACAGGTGGTGAGAGAACCAACACGAGGGGAAAACCGACTTGACCTCGTCCTTGCCAATCTACCTGTCGCAGATGCATCTGTCCTTTGGCAGCAGTGACCACCGCACAGTCATTGTGGAGACGAAGTCCCGTCTTCACACTGAGGACACCCTCCATCGTGTGGCACTACCACCGTGCTAAATGGGATAGATTCAGAACAGATCTAGCAGCTCAAAACTGGACATCCATGAGGCGCTGTGGACCATCAGCAGCAGCAGAATTGTATTCCACCACAATCTGTAACTTCATGGCCTGGCATAGCCCTCACTCTACCATTGCCACCAAGCCAAGGGACCAACCCTGGTTCAACAATGAGTGTAGAAGAGCATGCCAGGAGCAGCACCAGGTGTACCTAAAAATGCAGTGCCAACCTGGGGAAGCTGCAACACAGGACTACATGCATGCTAAAAAGCAGAAGCAGCATGCGAGACAGGGCTAAGCAATCCCACAATCAACAGATCAGATCAAAGCTCTACAGTCCTGCCACATCCAGTCATGAATGGTGGTGGACCATTAAACAACTAATGGGGGGAGGAGGAGGCTCCAAGAATATCCCCATCCTCAATGATGGTGGAGCCCAGCACATGAGTGCAAAAGACAAGGCTGAAGCGTTTGCAACCAACTTCAGCCAGAAGTGCCGAGTGGATGATCCATATCAGCCTACTCCCGAGGTCCCCACCATCACGGAAGCCAGTCTTCAGCCAATTCGATTCACTCCACGTGATATCAAGAAACGGCTGAGTGCACTAGATACAGCAAAGGCTATGGACCCCGACAACATCCCAGCTATCGTGCTGAAGACTTGTGCTCCAGAACTAGCCGCGCCTCTAGCCAAGCTGTTCCAGTACAGCTACAACACTGGCATCTATCCGACAATGGAAAACTGCCCAGGTATGTCCTGTCCACAAAAAGCAGGACAAATCCAACCCGGCCAATTACTGCCCTATCAGTCTACTCTCAATCGTCAGCAAAGTGATGGAAGGTATCATTGACAGTGCTATCAAGTGGCACTTACTCACCAATAACCTGCTCACTGATGCCCAGTTTGGGTTCTGCCAAGACCATTCAGCTCCTGACCTCATTACAGCCTTGGTCCAAGCATGGACAAAGGAGCTGAATTCCAGAGGTGCGGTGAGAGTGACTGCCCTTGACATCAAGGCAGCATTTGACCGAGTGTGGCATGAAGGAGCCCCAGTAAAACTGAAGTCAATGGGAATCGGGGAAAACTGGCTGGAGTCATACCTAGCACAAAGGAACATGGTTGTGGTGTTTGAAGGTCAATCATCACAGCCCCAGGAACATCGCTGCAGGAGTTCCTCAGGGCAGTGTCCTAGGCCCAACCATCTTCAGCTGCTTCATCAATGACCTTCCCTCCAACATAAGGTCAGAAATGGGGATGTTCGCTGATGACTGCAGTGTTCAGCGCCATTTACAACTCCACAGATAATTAAGCAGTCCATGCCTGTATGCAACAAGACCTGGACGACGTTCAGGCTTGGGCTGATAAGTGGCAGGTAACATTCGTGCCACAGAAGTGCCAGGCAATGACTATCTCCAACAAGCGAGAGTCTAACCACCTCCCCTTGACATTCAATGGCATTACCATCACCGAATCCCCCACTATCAACATCCTGGGACTCACCATTAACCAGAAACTTAACTGGACCAGCCCCATAAATACTGTGGCAACAAGAGCAGGTCAGAGGCTAGGTATTCTGTGGCGAGTGTCTCACCTCCTGACTCCCCAAAGCCTGTCCACCATCTACAAGGCACAAGTAAGGAGTGTGATGGAATACTCTCCACTTGCCTGGATGAGTGCAGCTCCAACAACATTAGAAGCTCGACACCATCCAGGACAAAGCAGCCTGCTTGATTGGCACCCCATCTGCCACCTTAAACATTCACTCCCTCCACCACCGGCGTACCGTGGCTGCAGTGTGTACCATCTACAAGATGCACTGCAACAACTCGCCAAGGCTTCTTCGGCAGCACCTCCCAAACCCGCGACCTCTTCCACCTAGAAGGACAAGGGCAGCAGGTGCATGGGAACACCACCACCTCCAAGTCACACACCATCCTGACTTAGAAGTATATTGCCGATCCTTCATCGTCGCTGGGTCAAAATCCTGGAACTCCCTACCTTACCTAACAGCACTGTGGGAGTACCATCACCACATGGACTGCAGCAGTTCAAGAAGGCGGCTCACCACCACCTTCTCAAGGGCAACTAGGGATGGGTCATAAATGCTGGCATTGCCAGCGACGCCCTGATCCCATAAACGAATTTAAAAAAAAAACACTCCCTAATTTGGTGGCGTCTGCAAATTTTGAAATTGTACTTTTGATTCCGGAGTCCAAATTGTTTATGTAAATAGTGAACAGTGGTTCCAGCACTGATCCTTGTGGAACACCACTTCCCATTTGTACAGATCAGCAACATGAATACTGAATTTTAAAATCTTCATTATGGTTAGTAGTCCTCTGAACTTTTTTTCATTCATTTCAAGCATCAAATATGCTCTTCCTCCACAAAGTCAGTGTGTTGATATTACTCATTACAGTCTCCTACTCACTTATTCTTAAAGACCTCAAAACTGTAAAACTCGTCCTCTCCCTCGGACTGTTCAGGCTTTTAAAACATAAGCTTGGCATCACTTGACTCAATTTACCTCACCTTTTACTCTCTCCAACCTTGATTGTTTTCTGCACTATGACTGTACCCTGGTTCCTCAATTAAGAATTTTTTTTTAAAATTATAAACTCTTGGACATTAACAGAAGTTCAAACTGCCTCCTCCCAACCATTCATCATGGCTTTTCTTGCGATGTGTTGTGATTGCATTGTATCCATGATTCTGGATACCTTGTAATGATATATCTCTACTGCACTACCTTCATCACCCCCCTCTGTTACTTCAAAGAACTCAATCAGGTTACTCTGACACGATTTGCCTTTAACAAATTGCTGATTCATGTTCTGATTCAGGATTAACCACTACCAATGAAGCAACAAAGCCAAAACCATAAAGTTCAAATAGAGCAAACCACTGAATAAGAAATTGAAGTGCAAGGACTAGGTTGTTAAGGATTGAGGGTGGCATGTGGCCCACAGGTCACAGTTTGCGCACCTCTGGTATATTCAGTCCTAAAGTTTACCTCTGCAACACTGAGATTTTTGAGTTGCAAGTCCTTCAGAAGGTTGTTGTTGTATTAGTAGTAGTGCTCAAGATTTCCATGTTTATGCCAGGAGCAAAAGTTGTTACAGCTGCACCTCATTATTGTGTAGTAATCCAAAAAGAAAGTATGGCATAATGGCAGCAGCGTTTCTCTTGTCTACCGACTGCTGCCACTGGCGAAGTTGTTGCCTAGCACTTTGTTCCTTGGCAGCTCATAGCAGAATTAATCACTTGTTGCACTCGGGCTGCGAAACATTAATTAGACAATGGGAAATTTGGCTTGTTTTGTTACCCTGGAACAATTTGTTTTTCCTGTGCTCTGAGCAACCACTAGGGACAGATGCACAAGTCTTCTGTGCATGGTGGTATACTGGAGTACAGCTGGAGACACCTGTACACCAACTAATGCACTCTTTTTGCATAGTGGCTTACCTTTTGTGGTGCACATTCTGCTTTTTAGGAAGTATCAACTTCCAACACTACATAAATTTACAAATTGCAATTTTATTCTGAGCTTTGTATTTTCACTAATTCAAATAACACTAGAGAATTTCCTAGAAGCATAACATCACTGACATTTAATGAGTTTTGGTTTAATCAGTTCAAATAATGGACACCAACTGCACTTGCTTTGCTTATCATTTATTCTAGGGCGTCACTAGTAGTTTCACTGCCTGCATGATTGGAGTAGTGCCAGTGTAGTGAAGCCAGTCTCTGCAGACTTCACTTGTTTGTTCACTGTTTTCCACATAACATAAAGATGTCCCAAAACCTTGAGCCAGCTCATGAGCTAACTGTTGCCACATAATGGGGTGTTCTGTTTCCCGTCACTGTAGTATTGTACATAGATTAAAAGATTTAATGTTTAGAAATGGCTGAAAACTGGCAAAATTAATAATGCTGGATTATTTACAGAAGTTTTAAAAGCCAGTTTGTTTGCACAAGTTGTATAAAGCTATTGTAAGCATTGGAATGGATGAATGAACAGATTCAGTTTTATCCTTTCTGGCCACATTAAAAATGACTTGCAGCAGTTCTTTATGGTCCTGAATTGGTTTTGTGTTTCTAAGAGCCATGTGCCCAAAATAAAAACTATCAATCTTCACTTGCCATTTTTATAGGCATGAAAAGTATCTGGGGTCAGTAGTGCCCTTTTAAGTTCTGGATTTTGTAATTGTACAAATTTGGGACAAGAACTGTGAAAGATTTCTCCTCTCTCTCCCCCCCCCCCCCCCCCCCCCCCTGTTTTTTAACTTTTTCAACACAATGTTTCTTTGGGAAATTGGTCATAAGCCAAGGTACATGCTGAATGTGAAATATTTTAAACCTTTTCAGTGTGAGAATGCAACCTCTTTAATCTGCACTCAATGTTGGAGTATATACTATGGAAAAATTCTGTGTCTCAATAGAAAAGCAAAAGTTGACTTATAGGTTGCAATAATTAGAATAATAAAAGAAAGAGTTGCATTTATATAGCGCCATTCATGACCTCTGGATGTCCCAAAGCGCTTTAGTCAACAAAGTACTTTTGAAGTATAGTTACTGTTGTAATATAGGAAATGTGGCAGCCAACTTGTGCACAGCAAGGTCCCACAAACAGCAATGTGATAATGACCAGATAATCTGTTTGTGATGTTGGTTGATAGATAAATATTGGCCAGGACACAGGGAAAAGCTCCCCTGTTGTTCTTCGGATAATGCCATGGGATCTTTTACATCCACCTGAGAAGGCAGGTGGATGCTTGGTTTAACATCTCTTCCGAAAGACGGCACCTCCGCCAGTGCAGCACTCCCTCAGTCTGCCTAAATTTGTGCACATGTCTCTGGAGTGGGACTTGAAACCACAACCATAGAATGATACAACACAAGGAGACCATTCGGCCCATCGTACCCGTGCCAGCTTTTTGAAAGCTATCCAAATAGTTCCATAGCCCTGCAAATTTTTCTTCAAGTATTTATCCAATTCCTGTTTGAAAGTTATTATTTGAATCTGCTTCCACCACCCTTTCAGGGAGTGCATTCCAGATCAGCATCACCGTTTGATTAAAAAAAAAATGTGTTGCCTCTGGTTCTTTTGCCAATTGCCTTAAATCTGTGTCCTCTGGTTGTCCACTCTTCAGCCATTGGAAACTGTTATTCCTTATTTGCTGTATCAAAACCCTTCAAGGTTTTGGACAGCTATCAAACCTCCCCTTAACCTGCGCTGATCTAAGGTGAACAATCACAGTTTCTCTTGTGTCTCCATGAAACAGGTCTTTCATCCCTGGTAACCATTCTAGTAAATTTCCACTGCACCCTTTCTAAGGCCTTGACATCCTTCCTAAAGCATGGCCACACTACTCCAGCTGGGGCCTAACCAGTGTCTTATAAAGGTTTAGCATAACTTCTTTGCTTTTGTACACATCAACCGCATTACCCTCCTCCACTCTCTCTCTTACTTCATCAAAGAACTCAATGAACTTAGTCGAGCACGATTTTCCTTGAACAAATGGCTTTCATTTATTAATCCATATTTTCCCAAGTGCCAATTAATTTCATCCCAGATGACTGTCCCTAAAAGTTTCCCCACCACTGTTGTTGAGCTGACTGGCCTGCAATTGACACGTTTATCCCCCTCCCCCTTTTGAACAGGGGTTTAACATTTGCAATCCTCCAGTCCTCTGGCACCATCCCCATATGTAAGGAGGATTGGAAGATTGTGGCCAGAGCCTCCACAATTTCCACCCTTGCTTCCCTCCGCACCCATCCCATTTGAACTAGGTGACTTTTCTACTTTGAGCACTGCCTACATTTTAAGTACCTCTTTTTTTCTCTCCCTAATTTCTCTACTGTGATTTGGCAGCATCATCTTTAGTGAAGAGCATTCCAATGTACTTTTTGGTCCCTAATTGGCCCCACCCTTCCTTTGACTACTCTTTTACTGTTTATAAAGACTTTTGGGTTTCCTTTTTATATTACCTAATCTATTCTCATACACTCTTTGCCCCTCTTGTTTCCTTTATCAGTTCTCCCCTGTACTTTCTGTATTCAACTTGGTTCTCGACTGAATTATGGACCTAACATTTATCATAAACCAAAGGCAAAATACTGCAGATGCTGGAAATCTGAATTATAAAAGAAAGTGCTGGAAATACTCAGCAGGTCAGGCAGCATCTGTAGAGAGAGAGTATATTTTCTCTCCACGGATGCTGCCTGACCTGCTGAGTATTTCCAGCTTTGTTTTTGTATTTATCATAAGCCTCCTTTTTCTGTTTCATTTTAATCTCTATCTTTCATTATCCAGGGAGCTCTAACTTTGGATGCCCTTCCTTTTCCCCCTTGTGGGAATATGTCCAGTCTGCACCCAAATCATCATCTTGAAGGCCTCTTAACTAAAGAACCTTCTGTGTCGAGTCGGGCGAGAGTGCTACCACCGAGCTACGGCTGATTCTGGGCCGTGGATGGGAGTACTAGATAGGGTTTTTTTCTACACAAGGTAGATGCATTTAAGGGAAAGCTAGATAAACACATGAGGGAGAAAGGAATAGAGATTTCTGTTGAGGGTTAGATGAAGAGGGATGGGAGGAGGCTTGTGTGGAGCCTAAACACTGATGTGGACCAGTTGGGTGTATTTCTGTGCTCTACATTCTATGTGAGGTAGCATTCCATATAGTTTAGAAATTACTTTCTTTCTCGTCCTATCCCACAACACTTAATTAAAAAAAAATTAGTCTTAATTCCTCACCGGATACATACTCTAGTCATTCAACGATCTCTATCTCTCCTTTTATGTATTCCACCCACACTTTGTAGCACCACTTATGACAGCTGCTTCAGTCCGATTCTCTGAAAATTCCTCCCTGCTTGTTTCACAAAAAAAGCTTCTCAAAACTCATCTCCCACCAAGCTTTGTCACTCCTCCTAACTCCCCACCCTGCCTTGGTAACTGTTCCTTTATTTTTTTTCCCCCAACCCACCCTTGAGATGCTCCCTATATTTAAAGAAACTATATAAATGCAAGTTGTGTACCATCCCAAGATAAAAATGATTCTAATACCAAAGAATCAAAGGCAGCAATAAGAGTTTGTAACTGAATTTGATTGACATTATCTAGATGCAGCAAAGATAAGCTATTTGACTCTGAAGCTCTTCCCTCTAGTAGATTATCTGAATGCTGCATCTAATTGTATAATACTTTGTTTTCTCTCTCTCCTGCATTGGTAGATTATTCCAAACATTTATCAGAGTAGCACAATTAGGTTGTAAATTTACTTTTCATTAATCTAATTTCCTGCTGACCCTATTTTCTTGGTTTACCTCTTGTACTTCATTGTAAAAGACCTCCATGTTTTTTTTGTGCTAAATTTTCTGTCATGTATTTAAATGTGAATGCATTGAAGTCTCTAACAATTATGCAGCATCAGGTATAGGAAAATTCTCTTGCAACACACCAAAGCGTGTCATTAGGAAAAACTGTTTACAGCATTTCCCAGCATGCTGCCAATTAACAATGGAAGTGAGATGTCGTGGGGGGGAGGGGAACTGCATTCATCAGCTAGCCAAGAACCAAGTTGGGTTTTATTTACTATTTTAAGCATTTTTATAAATAGGTAAATAGCTGCATGGTATCAGTCAGGTGCTTCAAGGCCTTCCTAACAAACGACAACAGCAACTTGTATTTTTATAGCGCCTACCCCAAATGCATTACCTCACACTTCTCCGGATTGAATTCCATTTGCCATTTTTCTGCCCACCTGACCAGTCCATTGATACCTTCCTGCAGCCTATAGCTTTCTGCCTCACTATCAACCACACAGCCAATTTTTGTATCCTCTGCATACTTCTTAATCATGCCCCCTACATTGAAGTCTAAATCATTGATGTTTACCACAAAAAGCAAGGGACCTAGTACGGTGCCCTGCAGAACCCCACTGGTTCCAGTCACAAAAACACCCGTCAACCATTACCCTTTGCTTCCTGCCACTGGGCCAATTTTGGATCCAACTTGTCACTTTCCTTTGGATCCCATGGGCTTTTCTGCCCAGTGTGCCATTTGGGAGCATGTCAAAAGCCTTGCTAAAATCCATGTAGACTACATCAAACGTGCTACCCTCATCGACCCTCCTTGTTATCTCCTCCAAAAATTAATCAAGGATCCCTAGTAAAACTAAAGTCAATGGGAATTGGGGTGGGGGGGAACTCTCCACTGGCTGGAGTCATATCTAGCACAAAGGAAGGTGGTTGGAGGTCAATCATCACAGCCCCAGGACATCGTGGTGGGAGTTCCTCAGGGCAATGTCCTAGGCCCAACCATCTTCAGCTGCTTAATCAATGACCTTCCCTCCATCATAAGGTCAGAAGTGGGGATGTTCGCTGATGACTGTACTGTGTTCAGTGCCATTCGCAACTCCTCGGATAATGAAGCAGTCCATGCCCGCATACAACAAGACCTGGACGACATTCAGGCTTGGGCTGATAAGTGGCAGGTAACATTCGTGCCACACAAGTGCCAGGCAATGACTATCTCCAACAAGCGAGCGTCTAACAACTGCTTCATGACATTCAATGGCATTACCATCGCCGAATCCCTCACCATCAATATCCTGGGGTGGTCACCATTGACGAGAAACTTTACTGGACCAGCCACGCACATACTGTGGCAACAAGAGCAGGTCAGCGGCTACAGAATACCCAGCGAGTGTCTCACCTCCTGACTTCCCCAAAGCCTTTCCACTATCTACAAGGCACATGTCAGGATTATGATGGAATACTCTCCACTTGCCTGGATGAGTGCAGCTCCAACAACACTCGAAGCTCTACACCATCCAAGACGAAACACCTCATCCACCACCTTGAACATTCACTCCCTCCACCACCGGCGTACCGTGGCTACAGTGTGTACCATCTGCAAGATGCACTGCAGCAACTCGCCAAGGCTTCTTCGGCAGCACCTCCCAAACCCGTGACCTCTACCACCTAGAAGGACAAGGGCAGCAGGCGCATGAGAACACCACCACTACCACCTCCAAGTTACACACCATCCTGACTTGGAAGTATATCGTTGTTCCTTCATCGCTGGGTCAAAATCCTGGAACTCCCTCCCTGTGGGAGTACCTTCACCACACGGACTGCAGCAGTTCAAGAAGGCGGCTACCACCACCTTCTCAAGGGCAACTAGGGATGGGCAATAAATGCTGGCCTTGCCAGTGATGCCTACATCCCATGAACGAATATTTTAAAAAACTTTCTAAACTGACCATTGCCCTTCACTGCATCTATATTAATATAAAGCAAGTCTGTCTTGTGTTTACACTTTGTCTTCTTGCAGTCACTTAACAGGCAAAAGCTAAAAATTAATATTACTACAATATACTGGTATAAATAAATTGCAGTATGTTGGTTCCTAAAGATGGGTACAACCAATGAATAGCATCTCTGCTTTCTTTTTGCCTTTTAAACTCTGCACGAGGTGCAGATGCCTGAAACTATAATCCAAATGGAAGGAAGGTACCATTTTGAAGCTTTTGGTGAGAAGTTGCAGGCTACCAGAAATTCCCTTCAGAAGCCAGATGCCAAAATGACTTCTTTTGTCTACTGCCAACCCCTTAAACATCTCTCCTGTGCCCCCCTCCTCCCCTTAAAATCCAGCAAGTAGAAAGAGCTTATGGACTTCTTTGTCAACAAGAATGAGACCACCATTCAGCTGCCTCTTGCTCCTTCAACCCTTGCTGACAATCCTGCACCCCTCACCCCTGTCCCAGCAATTGGGTGGGGGGACAGGACATCTTCCATTAGTGAGCTAGGTTCACTGGTCAAACAGTGCCCTGGAATACCACTGGTACTGTCCGGCTCCAGTGTTGGATTACCAGGTCTGCCACAGGGGGTTGACATGATTCTATGCTTCTATTTCTGGCAGCTCATTGCTCCACCCCAAAAACACCTTGCTTTCTCCCTCTTTTTTGCTATGATTAGGCAATGAGAGTGTATTTGTAGGGCATATCGGGAGAGGTGTTTATGAACCGGCTGCTAGTTTTATGGTGATGGTATATCCAAATTGGCACAGATCTGAAAACGGCGTGCAGTGGGTCTAAATTGCTCGTTCAAAAATTAATGGTATATTGAGGTCAAATTGGTCCCAGATTCTGCCCTTTTTGCTGTTCTAGACTAGGTATTAGAAGATATTAAGTAATATCTAACTATGGCGCTGCCTAGGCCCTGGTATGCCGCCTGATGGTTCATTTTACTGTTAGTGAAAACTTTGTTAATGGTCTGCCAATTCAGGTACGGTTATCTCCCAGAAAGTTTGTGTATTGTATTTGGTGATTAAAATATGATTTAGTTTTGACAGTCATTAGCTGTTTCTATTTCACCCCTGCTCCTTTAATGTTTATATATGGCTTGGTAGGCATATTATTTTTCCCCAAACTTATTTCAGCCATAGTTTCTCAATCTTTACAAATAAAGAAAATAAAACTAGAAATTTGATGTAAAAGCAAAAAAAAAATGCTAGAAATACACAACGGGTCAGTCAGCACCTGTGAAAAGACAAATTAACTTATTGCAGCTCTTGACTAAATCCTGCATACATAACTTAAATTGTTAACTTTCAAGAAATCAGTCTCAAATACCACAAAGGTTTAAAATATTGAGTAGCTGCTGGCTTCAGCACCTGCGATTTTTTTTTTTTTTTTTTTTTTTTTTTGATTTTTTTTTATTTCCCCCCCCCCCCCTCACCCACCTCTGTCCGTTTAAAGTGAGTGGGAAGGAAAGGCAAATTGAAGCTGGCAGGGTGCACAAGTGGGAAAACCTGGCAGGTCTATTTAAGGAAGATTCAGTTAGTGTAAATTTCTTGTATGGCGAGTAAAAGATATGCACGTTAACAGGGTTTTTAAGAGGCGTTCTGGTAATCTAAATTGTGATAGCAAAACTGAGAGTTGCAGTTTGTAACCTTTCCAACTTTATTTTTGTGGATAAGCCAATTGGAGTGTAATATGTATCTAGGTAGGCTTGATGCACTCAGTATATGCAATGACTGCACATCTTTAGTTTGGATTTATAAGTAAGCAGGGATTTCTCTGAACCGGATATGTCTACTCCAATAGTATCACTTTATTCTGATGTCATCTCATACTAGTATAGCATTTTGTACTGTAATGTGTGTAAATGACATGATCTACATTTCCACTTCATGGGTTTTGTTTTATGCCAGGCTTTGTATAGATGAGAATGACTCTTGTATCTTGGGTCCATTCTGGTTCTTGCTAAAAGAAACTTCCTTAAATGTGCAATTTGAAGAGGTAGTTTAATGCATGCTGTTTTACTGCAATGTTAGCCAATATACAATGGTTTAATGTCATTAAGTTGTGGCATAAGATAGTAAAGGGATTGAACTATGTTTGAGCAAGATATATGATCTGTAGAATGGAAAATGGGTTACTGAAGGTTAAGTTCTGTTTTACTTTCTGGCAAGGCACAGTGTAATTGAAGTAGACTTGCTTCCTACGTCATTCAGTGGCTACTTAAATAAGAAGTCGCACAACAGGTTATAGTCCAACAGATTTATTTAAAATTACAAGCTTTTGGAGCTGTTGCCCCTTCGTCAGGTAAAGGTACAATGAGGGAATCTCCAATATTACACAGTATATAAACACAAAGCAATTTGTCTGCAGGGATACAATCTTTCGAGAGGCATTACATCAAAGACACACCAGAGCACAGCCAAGACAATGAGATGGGTCACAGGGGTCCAACGTGTCAAATCCTGCTGTCTGCAGTTGAGCTTTTAACCTTTTTTCCTTTTGTGTTTTTTGTGTTTTTTATTATTTTTTAAAACTGGACAGACAGACTGTCTGTTGTCGTTGTCTGTCTTTCCAGTTTAAAAAAAAAACCACAAAAAAAACCAAACCAAAAAAACACAAAAGGGGGAAAAAAAAAGTTAAAAGCTCAACTGCAGACAGCAGGATTTGACACGTTGGGCCCCCTGTGACCCATCTCATTGTCTTGGCTGTGCTCTGGTGTGTCTTTGATGTAATGCCTCCCAAAAGATTGTATCTCTGCAGACAAATTGCTTTTTGTGTTTATATACTGTGTAATATTGGAGATTCCCTCATTGTATCTTTACCTGACGAAGGAGCAGTGCTCCGAAAGCTTGTAATTTTAAATAAATCTGTTGGACTATAACCTGGTGTTGTGCGACTTCTCATTTTTGTCCACCCCAGTCCAACACCGGCATCTCCACATCATGATACTTAAATAAGACACTTGCTAAGCCAGGAGAGTGCTAATTAATGAATGTTTATTGGGTTAAACCCAAGTTAAGAATTCTACTCCAGAAAGTAACTTGGTGAATTAAGGATGTCTGTATCTTTTCTGGGTTCATGATGCCAGAAGTATCTTGACTACCCTTGTGATCAATTTCTAGTTTTTAATTGTAGATGGCTTGCATGTGCTCATATATAGCAATTGTTGATGGATCCGCATTCTGCATGAGACATTAATTGTTCTAAGCCGCTTGTTAGTTTTTCTGTGGAGGTTGGGCCCACAGACTGAGCTTGAAATCATTATCCTTAAGTATGCTGTGTCCAATCTTCGCGCAGCAGCATCTAGAGTTCATAGTTGCTGATTCAAGTACTTTCTACTTGACCACAGTCAAAATGCTGAGTGTGTCTTGATACAATTTTTGTAACTGTATGTAATAAATTTGCATTAAGACCTCATGTCAGCTGAATTACTCCTACACCCAAATATTTTAATTTATATGGGTTATTTTTCCCCCTTTCCCCCCCCCCCCCCCATCCCCCAAATTCTGGGTGGGAGTGGAAATTGTGCCAGGGAACCAATTCCAGCTGTTCTCAAACATCTGCTACTCAGTCGCTTCCAAACTAATTGCTGCACCCCAACCTGATTTTCCTCCCTGTCCCCATCCAGCACCATTAGTGAGGTGAGCACTATTACTGAAAAAGCATTCATCTGTTTAAAAATGCTCGAGCAGAAATGGCTGATCTCAGATTTTCCACTTTAAAAAGTGATGGCAGATATTTAATACGTCTACCCATGTTTGAACAAACATAAGTAAATTGTAGGTTAATGATGGGAAAATGTTATTGGACACACTTCCTGTCTTTACAGCTGTAGCATTTTTGGTGTCTGCCAAAAATGTGAGGAGTACCAAAATGGATGGACTCAAATGCCTAGTGCAATGGATAGTAGAGCAATGCAATACATTAGACAGTGAAATATTCAAAAGAAAATTTCAGCTGGCACTGCTGGCCAAGCAATTGGCACCACAAGGTGTATCATGCTGCATTTTGGCCTGTCCTGCCTGGATCTGTATACATGTAATTTTACAGAACATATCACTGGGCGGTATTGAAAGATGGATTTTAGTCCAACATACAGGAACTGATGCCAATTACAACATCCCTATTGCCATGGTTGTTTTTTTTAAATTGTGTTCTGGGACTGGTGTGCTGCTGGCCATGCTTCATTTATTGCCCATCCTTAGTTACCCTGTAACGGTCTTGGTGGGCCATCTTGAACTGCTGCAGTCCCTGTGGTGATTGTGCTTCCAACATGGTGTTTGGTCGGTGACTCCTGGCTTTTGACTGGGCAATGATGAAAGAACAGAGATCTGTCCAAGTCAGGATGGTGTGTGGCTTCAGAGGGAACTTGGTGCTGGTGTTTCCTTGATATTGCTGCTTTTGTCCTTCTAGGTGGTAGGTTTTGCAGGGCTGGAAGCTGCTGTTGAAGTAAATTTGGTAATTTCCTTCAATGCATCCTGTACATGTTACATTATCATAGCCACAGTGTGCTGGTCATTGGACATAGCAGCCAATGGTAAGGTGCCAATAAAGTGAACTGATTTGTTTTTGATGGTGTCAAGCTTCTTGAGTGTTGCAGCTGTATCCATAGAGGAAGTGGCAACTATTCCACCTTGCCAGGGAAGTGTCCTTGGACCAACCATCTTCAGCTACTTCAACAGTGACTTTTGCTCTCATCATTAAGTCAGGAGCAGGGCTGTTTATTGATGATTTCAGCTCCATTTGCAGCTCCTGATAAAGTAGCCCTTGACAGCCATCCTTAGTTACCCTGTAACGGTCTTGGTGGGCCATCTTGAACTGCTGCACTCCCTGTGCTGATTGTGCTTCCAACATGGTGTTAGGTTGGTGACTCCTGGCTTTTGACTGGGCAATGATGAAAGGCCTGGATAACATCCAGGCTTGGGATAACATCCAGGCTTGGGCTAACAAGTGACTTGTTGGGGAACGTTGCCTGCCCATCTCCCCCTGACATTCAACAGTACCACCATCACATCTTGGGTGCCACTCTTAAACAGAAGCTTAACTGGATCATTCATATCAACACCATGGCTACATGGTCGAGGTAGAGACTTGGTGGTCTGCAACAAGTGCCTCACTTCCTGACACATCACCATCTGCAAGACTCAAATCAAGAATGTGATGGAATACTCACCACTTAACTTACAGGTGCAGCCACAACAAAACTACAGAAGCTTGACACCATCCAGGGCATATCAGTTTGTCGATCGGTGCCCCTGTCACTTAGACTCCGTATCCACCATCGGCACACTGTAGCTGCACTATGTACAGGATACAGTGCAGTACCTCCTTCCCCTGCAACCTCTACTACGGAGAAGGACAACAGCAGCAATGTTATGGGAATGCCATCAACTCCAAATTGCATACCATCCATTGGGTCAATATCCTGGAATTCCCTACTTAAATCATCATTTGGACCACTGTCAGAACAACAGCAGCTCAAGGAGAAGGCCCACAAGCACCTCAGGGCAGTTAGGGATGGGCAATAAAGTTGCCTTGCCTGTGTCTCACATCTTGAACAAATAAAAGATGTACAATTGAGGAGCAAAATACTGCAGATGCTGGAAATCTAAAACAAAAATGGAAAATGCTGGAAATGCACAGCAGGTTAATCAGCATTTGTAAAGAGAACAAGCTAGCCAACATTTCAGGTTGGTTTTGCTTTTTTGAGGGCTGCTATTCTCACGCCATTTGCATTGAGCTCCTGTGTCCCGGTCTGGATGAAGACTGTGATTAGGTCTGGAGCCACGTGCTTCTGGTAGAACCCAAGCTGATCATCGGTGAGTTGGTGATACTTGATGGTGCTACAACTCCTCCAATCACTTTCTGATTATAAAGGAAGGCTAATTGGCTGGGTTAGATTCATGTTTACATTCATGATTCGTGTGGGTAGGACGTACCTAGACAACTTTTCAACATTGTCCAGTAAATGCCAGTGTTTTATGAATGGGTCCAACTACACTGATTTAGAATTGTTGAATGTAGAAGCAAGGAAGATGAGTTGGGCCAGGAATGAATTTTGTGATTTTGTTTTTTAGACTGTTGGTATACAAATTTAATCATAATTGGGTGTATACTGTAGAGGTATCTCTGATTGCTTTTCTAGTATTTTTTTCTTAAGTCTTAATTACGAACCCAGAAATTGGTTCGCTTAAGCCTCTAATGCTGCTGATGTGTTTGCAAACACACCCCTGGGATGATGTATATGAAAACATATTAAGAACTAGATACTGTAGCTCCAGTGCATTCACAGCTCTTGGTCTATCATCTTTGGATTAGGTTCAGGCTCCAAGGTTGTAATCTAAAACTCCTTTTGGGTGGCTGACCATTCTACAGCAATCTACTAGCACTGTTATTTATAAATACTTATTTATATATTTGAGAAAATGCTGGTATTTTAGCAAAACTTGAGTATGTTGTGGGATGTTTTGCTTTCCAGCCCCTTCGTTTTAAATTTTCAAGCTGTTCTGAAGTCTGTGACTTGAAATTTTGAATATTTAATCCGATCTGCTAAAGGCTGTAGCATCCATCTTTAGCTGAGGAAAGGTATGTGATTTGGCCAAGAGGCTCAAGCCAGTGTGGTCACTGTAAATTTAGATGTGTTTTTCTGTTGCTTTTTTTAGAGTTACATTTTTTGTGACTGGTCATCATAAAACAAATGTACTGTACAAGTATTACATTGAGAAGTGTGTAAAACATAGAGCTGATTATTGTTTGATTGTTGTATTACCATTTTGCGTTAATTGAAACTTGGCCTGTTGATTTACCACAAATAGCCAACATTGTGTGTTTTTGTTTGTAGTTGACTGCTTTTTATCCTATGGAAATCTTTAAGGATATATTGCTTACCATAAAGTTGGATTAAACTTGAAGTGACCTCTGGTAGCTTGCCCAATTGGCTAATCTTCAAATGTAAACCTAAAGAAGACTGTTAGCAGGAGGTCTGCATCGCTCGATCCTCACCAAAAGTGAACTTCTACTTGGTTATTGGATAGTGATCAGAGGTTAATTATAACAATGTGCTGCCACTCTGAGATCAGATAACTCGTTACATCCCATATTGGTTTGTACCACCCTAGCAATAGGCTTGCTCACTAAACTATCAGATCTTTGTGCCAAATTTTCATGACACAATAGTTTAGCATTATGCTATTTTATTCCAATGCTGCAGGCCCCCATCTCCTGTGGCACTAACGTAAATGAGGTTGTGCTCGTACTTCTGACTGGTGGCTTTCCCTGGGATATTGCTGGACACCACATGGGCTCAGCTCTTATCCTGCTCCAGCTGGTCAGCAATATAGTTTTTGCACGATTGGTTCATATGGACCTTCCATGACATTAGGAAAGCTTTGCAGGTAGAAACATTAAGATTTAAAACTAACGCGCTCTTGCTATCAACGGTGTAACCAAGTGTGGATTCTGGAGGATCAACATCCACATTGCATTTTATAGAAGCAGTTCCACAATATGACCTATGAAATATAGTCATGATTTTCCATGTTCTAGCAGTTCCAGTAGGAGAGAGGGCTGAATGGAAACAAAACCCCAGAAGAACATCCTACTTGTGTTTCAGTTTTCCCTTATTTGAAAAGCGTGTGCCAAGGTTTCTTGGAAAATTGTCCATTTCAGTAGTTTGAATTGTAAATTTAAATTCAAAAGCTTTCTGCTCCAGTTTAGGTAGGGAATTCCAGAGCTTAGGGCCTAGGCACCAGAAGGCATGGCCACCAATGGTTGAGTGATTTTATAATCCGGGATGCTTGAGGGCAGAATTAGGAGTGCTGATAGCTTTGGGTGGGGGGAAAGGTGAGGCCATGGATGAGAATTTTGAAGTCAAGGTGTTGCTTAACCGGGAGCCAATGTAGGGCAGCGAGCACAGGGGTGATGGGTGAACGGGACTTGGTGCGAGTTAGGACACGAGCAGCCGAGTTTTGGATGACCAAGTTTGCGTAGGGTAGATTGTGGGAGGCCAGCCAGGAGTACGTTGGAATAGTCAAGTCTAGAGGTAACAAAGGCATGGATGAGGGGTTCAGCAGCGGATTAGCTGAGGCAAGGGCAGAGACGGGCGATGTCAGAGGTGGAAATAGGCGGTCTTAGTTATGCTGCGGATATGTGGTTGGAAGCTCATTTCAGGGTCAAATGACACCAAGTTTGCAAACAGTGTGGTTCAGCAAACAGTGTGGTTCAGCCTAAGACTGATGCTAGGGAGAGGGATGGAGTCAGTGGCTAGGGAACGGAGTTTGTGGTGCGGACTGAAAACCATGGCTTCGGTCTTCCCAGAACTGGATGTTGGGCAAGCAGTCTGACAGAGACCGTGGAGGGGTCGAGAGAAGTGGTGGTGAGGTAGAGCTGGGTGTCCAAAAATGTGCGGGTTAGGTTGATTTGGCTATGATAAATTGACCCTTCGTGTTAGGGGGGGATTAAATATGTGGGGTTACAGGGATAGGATGGGATATGTTAAGGGGAATTAAATACGTGGGGTTACAGGGATAGGGTGGGATATGTGTCGGTGCAGGCTCGATGGGGATTCTGTGTGAGAAAGCAGGGACAGGGTACTGGATTTGGATGATCAGCCATGATCGTATTGAATGGTGGAGCAGGCTCGACGGGCCGAATGGCCTACTCCTGCTCCTAGTTTCTATGTCGTCGGCATACATGTGGAAACTGACGCTGTGTTTTCGGATGATGTTGCCAAGGGGCAGCTTGTAGATGAGAAATGGGAGGGCCAAGGATAGATCCTTGGGGGACACCAGAGGTAATGATGCGGGAGCGGGAAGAGAAGTCTGATTCTGTGGCTGTGATTAGATAGATGATTCTGTGGCTGCGATTAGATAGATAAGAATGGAACCAGGCGAGTGCAGTCCCACCCAGCTGGACAACGGTGGAGAGGCGTTGAAGGATGGGAGTAGTCAACAGTGTCAAAGGCTGCAAACAAGTCAAGAAGGGCAAGGGGGGATAGTTTACCTTTGTCACAGTCACAAAGGATGTCATTTGTGACTGAGAGCTGTTTTGGTACTGTGGCAGGGGCGGAAACCTGATTGGAGGGATTCAAACATGGAGTTGCGGGAAAGATGGGCACGGATTTGGGAGGCGACAACACATTCAAGGACTTTGGAAGGGAAAGGGAGATTGGAGATGGGGCGGCAGTTTGCAAGGACGGAGGGGTCAAGGGTTGGTTTTTTGAGGAGCGGGATGATGACGGCAGATTTGAGGGAAAGGAGGACAGTATCTGATGAGAGGGAACAGTTAACAATGTCGGCTAACGTGGGAGCCAGAAAAGGAAGTTGGGTGGTCAGCAATTTGGTGGGAATGGGGTCGAGGGAGCAGGAAGTGGGTCTCATGAACAAGATGAGCGCGGAGAGGTCATGAGGGAAGATCGGCAAGAAACTGGAGAAAGATGTGAGTTCAGGGCTAGGGCAGGGGGAGCACCTTGGAGGAAGTTTGGCCCGGTGGGCTAGGGGAAGGAAGGGTAGTGGCCGAGGCAACTGAACGGATGGTCTCAATTTTAGAGACAAAAGTCCATGAGCTCCTCATACTTGTCGGAGGTGGGGGTGGAGGAGACCAGGGAGAGGGGTTTAAGAAAATGGTTAGCAGTGGAGAATAGAAGCCGGGGTTTATCTTTGCATTCCAGAATGATTCTGGAATAGTGAACAATTTTGGCAGACAACAGCATGACCCAATAATGCTTTATGTGGTCCAGCCAGATCTGGCAGTGAATGGCTAAACCGTTGTCCGCCATATCCGTTCAAGTCTGCGTCACTTGGACTTAAGGGAGCGAAGATGAGGGCCGTACCAGGGGGAACGGCCAGAGTGAGAGTAATTGTTTTAATGTGAACAGATAAACCCAGTCAAAGAAATATGCCATACGAAGGTTTTCTTCATGATGCCACACTGAAAATAATATTTGGAAAGTAGTGTTTGCTTTGTGAAACCGCTGTGACTCTTTATATTGCCTCTTTGTATTTGCTTATGCACTTGGAAGGAACTGTATACAGGCAACACATTTTGTGGTTTTTTTTTGCATGTGACTCCTGATCAAAATTACTTGATTGTAGAAAATTCTCAAATACCGAAGTGAAGCTTGGCTATATTGAAAGTGCTGCGACAGCTAAACTGGTTTATTGCAAATTAGCAGTGTAAGCTGAGGAAACTGTCAGCAGTCACTGCCTTGGTTGGTAGTCATTCTCAGAGTTGTGCCATAATGGTCGGAAAAATTCTAATTTCTTCAAAATGGCTTGAGTGATAAACCTCATTTGACGTCACAACCCCATCCTGTAAACCTTATTATGGCTTTGATGGTCTTGACTTTGAACTTCCATTTACCATAGATTTCAGTAATGTATTTCAGCACAGCTGATGAGGAAGATGCACATGGTATAGATTGATTGCTTGCTTGATTTAGAATATCTTTCTAAATGAAAATGATTGCAGAAGTAAGCCCTGAATCCAAATTATTCTCCCCTGGCCAGTTTATGTAACATGCTCCATTTATCAGGATTCAACTACAAGCTGTGAGCAAATCTAGCTTGGTATTGGTGAGTCACCAAAAGATAGATAGATATATATATATTTAGTTAGTAACTGCCCGAGTGGTATAAGGACTTCTAAAGTGAAAATTTGAGTGTTGGAATTGGGTGCAGAGCAGGAAGGAAGTGCTAAGTATACTAGCTGATATTATACACAAGTGAGAAACTTTAAAGTAGAACAACCTAACTAAATCCAATATTGGCACCACAGGAAGGGAAAGTGATGCCATTCCTGCTAGATGTGAGTTCTGAGCACCTTGTGTTGACTTGTCCAAACGCATCTGTGGGAAAGTCGCCATCTCTGCTTGAGCTTACAATCTCACTTGAAGGAAATGGAGACGATCAGACATGAGTTTTTCAAGCAAGGGTTTGTGAGGGTAGTCACACCACTGAGCGATGGGGAGCAGTCAGTGGAAGGGGCAAGACCGGTGACTATCCGAGGGGTAGGGAAAGGCAAGAATGAGTTTAGAACAGGAGTGCTTGGAGCTCCTATTCTCAACAGATTTGAAGCTGTAGCTTCCTGTGGAGAAATTGAGGACTGTGGGTAGGGCCATCAAATAAATATCAATAGCGCCAACAAAGCAGAGATGGCTCGAACCTTGTTACGTTTAGGTGTGTAGTATAGACTCATTGTGGGAATGAAATAGATTACAAAAAATGACGAAGGTATTTAGTAAGTACTTCATATTGGTCTTTACTAAAAAAGGAAAGACTTGTATTTTTATAGTGCCTTTCATGACCGCAGGACATCCCAAAGTGCTTCACAGCCAATGAAGATAAGGATATCTGAAGAGGTGAATGCTGAAGAGGTTGAATGCAAAATGAGCAATTGTGATGAATAAAAGTAAAATATTAGCTAAATTGGCTAAAGGAAGACACAACACCAGTACACAACAGAATACGTCTCTGGGTCCTGAGAGAGATCAGGAAGTAAATTGCAAAGGACTGAGAAATTGTATTTCAGGGTTCTATTGAGTTAGTTATGTGCTGGAAGTCTGGGTACTGGCCAATTTTAGTACCCATTTTTAAAAAGGAGGCAGCTACTCTGGTTAATTACAAGTCAGTTAGCTTGACATCTGTGGTAAGGAAAATTTTCAAAACTTAAGAATGAAATTACCACATAACTAGATAGAAGTAACCGGCACAGATTAGAGACAATTGTGCTTGACAGAGGGGTAAAATGCAGTGTATGTGGACTTTAGGAACACCTTTTGACAAGACACCACGTGAATGATTAGTAGAGAAGATTAAGGAGCATGGAATTAGGGGAGGATAGCAAACGGGAATTAAAATTGGTTAGAAGGGAAAAGACAGTGGGAGTTGGGCAGTTTTTATGGTGGCCGGTAGTGGTGTCCCACGGAGTTCAGTTTAGGGGCCATGTCTGTTCGCAATGTATATCAATTATCTGGATACAGGCCTAGAGGAGTTGTGTTGCAGAAGATGCCAAAATAGGAGGTATAATTTATTATTTAATAGTGGCGGCTGGTGACTTTTTTTGACAGATGAGGCAGAGCTATACAAGCCTGCATGTCACCGTGACCATGGAACCCACTGTGCAATGCATTTTATTTTCATTAGAACAGTGCAGGTTGTGAGATATGGAATAAAATTATGAAAGGAAGGAACAGGGTAGACAGAAGCAACCTGTTTCCAGTAATTGAGAGGTCTAGAACATGGGCAATAGATACAATATTAAATGTAAAAGAATTGGAACGGAGAGCAAGAGAAACGTCTTCAGAGTTGAGGCTGTGGAATTCACTTCCAGGGTTAGTGGTTGAGGAAGAAACTATTAGATTAGTTTGGATAGGTCCATGAAAGAAAAGACAATAAAGGTATATCAGAATGGTAAATGCGATTTAAAACTATTCTTCCGTGGAGGGTAAATGCTAATATGGACTGGTTGGGCCAAGCGGCTTGTTTGTGTTGTAACTTGTATGTCCGGTTCATTGAGTTTTCGAATTATAATACGTGTTGCCAATTTAAAGGAAACAAACCTCCTTTAATGTTCAGACAGTACATACTTGGTGCAGAAAGGATCAATATCACTTAGATGATGCAGAACCTACAACAACTACTTGCATTTATATAACACCTTTAACGTAGTAAAAAGTCCCAAGATGCTTAACGAGAGAGTTATCAACAAAAAATTTTGACACCAAGCCACAAGAGATACCAGGACAAAAGCTTGGTCAAAAGGTAGGTTTTAAGGAGCATCGTAGAGAGGCGGAGAGGTTTAGGGAGGGAATTCCAGAGCTTGAGGCCAAGGCAGCTGAAAGCATGGCCGCTAATGGTGGAGCAATTTTAAAATCAGGGATTCGCAAGAGATCACGAAGGCTTGCAGGGCTGGAGAGGTTACAGAGATGGAGAGGGGCGAGGCCAAGGAGGGATTTGAAAACGGGATGAGGATTTAAAAATTGAGGTGTTGCCAGACCGGGAGCCAGTGTAGATTAGCAAGCGTGGGTTCTGGGTGAATGAGGCTTGGTGTGAGTTACTATTCACGTAGCAGAGTTTTGGATGAGCGCAAGTTTATGTAAGCTGGAAGATGGCGCCCCAGTCAGAAGACCATTGGAATATTCAAGTCTAGAGGTAACAAAGGCATGTATGAGGGTTTCAGCAGCAGATGAGCTGAGCTAGGGTCAGAGTCGGGCATTGTTATGGAGGTGGAAGTGGGCAGTTTTGGTGATGGAGTGGCTATGTGGTTGGAAGCTCATCTTGGGGTCAAACAACACTAGTGTTGTGAATGGTCTGGCTCAGCTTCAGACAGTTGCCAGGGAACAGGGATGAAAGCAGTGGTCAGGGAATGGAGTTTGTGGCAGGGGCCAAAAACAATTCAGTCTTCAGGGAAGGCTTCAGTCTTCCCAATATTTAGTTGAAAGAAATTTCTGCTCATCCGATACTAGATGTCAAACAGGCAGTGGGACAAATCCGACTGTGGAGGGGTCAAGGGAGGTGGTGTTGAGATAGAGCTGAATGTCATCAGCATACATGTGGAACCTGATTTCAGATGATGTCACCGAGGGGCAGCATGTAGACAACCTATGTAACTCTTGATGACGATCATGTTGAGTATCTACAATGAACCTTTACAAAATACTCC
The DNA here is from genome assembly GCA_030390025.1 of Squalus acanthias. Classification (NCBI taxonomy): domain Eukaryota; kingdom Metazoa; phylum Chordata; class Chondrichthyes; order Squaliformes; family Squalidae; genus Squalus; species Squalus acanthias. Next base: position 17,269,631 of record CM059432.1, on the reverse strand, counting down.
CTGCTACTGGAGCTCTTTCCCAAAAAATATAGTCTTGGAGTGGTCCCTATATGCTGAACTTCAGATGTAGAATAAGCACTTGCACAGGTTACTGGAGCACGTTAGGCTACGTAAACCTCTGATTTGCTCATGGACGCCACAGTTTCTTGATGCCTTACTCTGCTCTCGACGACCAAGGTCAAATTTTGAGATGTCTGTCCTTTTATTGCAGTTGGTTATAGTTACAACTTTTGGGATCGTGTTCTGCTATAGCTTCTAGTTTACCTTTAAAATAGCTTTTATAATACTTTAATGTAGGTATCTTTTAAAACCTATCCACATATCTTCCAGCATAGACACGATGGGCTGAATGGCCTCCTGTACTGTATCATTGAGATTCACTTTTTCTTCCCTTTTTATGTTGCAGAACAGTCGCTCGATGGGGAGTAACAGAGGACCAGCTCTTTGTGTCGCCTTCCCATCTCTATACTGCAAAGAAAACACCTCTTCTATAATGAAACTAGTATTAACTGAATGGCAATTAATATGGATTTTTAATAGACAATAAACAAGCCATAATCCAAAGTTTCTACCAAATAGCTTTCTTTTGGTGCATGGTTTTTTGAATACATTTGAAGGAAATTGTGGAAGAAAAGTACTAAGCCTACAACTGAAACAGAAAACTAGAGGAAAGGACTTAAATTAAGCTTTTTTCCCCCAAAAAAGCGCACATTCTATTTTTTTATGGCAGCAATGGCTCCACAGAATGATGACACAGAATCTATGCAAGCACAAGAATTAACCACAAAATTGAAAAAGAAGGAAGACAAGGAGAATGGTGATGAAACTGTTAGTGAGGGGTCCATCGATCGCATTCCTGTCAAATTATGGGTGATGCACGGTGCAGTGATGTTTGGCAGGGAGTTCTGTTATGCTATGGAAACTGCCTTGGTAACGCCAGTATTGTTGCAGATAGGTGAGTGCTAAGAATCTAAGCAAGACTATAAAATGCCTCTGCAAATGTCTTTCTATAATTCAGCAGATCAGCTATATGGACCTAAATATTGGGACTAGGCTGGTGTTATTTATACATAGGCTATTTCTACACACACTGACTGTTTACACTTTATGTAATAGGACAGCTGATTTAAGAATAATGCAGTAAATATCTGCAGCTTTAATACAGCAAGTATGCATACCACTTTTTAGAAACTAATTTTGAATAAGAAAACATAAAATTCCCAAGACCTTGCAGGTGATATTCTGTATTGCTCTCATCTACCGATTTTAATGTAACTTATGCCTCCAGGGTTTTAGGATTGCATCTGGACATACTATCCAGTCTAATACCACTATTGAGAAGATCACAACTGTACTTCTCTCCTCTGCATATTTTTATTTCTAAATAGAAATTTGATTTACAGTTCTTGATGAATACCCAATTTTTTGAACTTTTTTTCCATTTCTGTAAACACCGGCTGAATTCACCAAGCAGAGAAACTGTGTTGCTTACTATTTAGCTTGTTTACTTCCAATATCTTCGGTAATTGCTAACTTGCAGTCAATGATTATATATTGGTCTCCTCATGATTATTAATGTGTGTAGTAGGATTTTAATCTTTGTTCCATAATATTGTAACCCACAATAAATTGGTAGGTAATTATACAGGAAGTATGATCCAAATGTAACAGAAGCTTAATGTTCATAGTAAGTGCCCTTAAGAATTGGCATGGCTGGGAGTACTTCTAATATTGTATTTTTATTAGCAACAACCTTTCAAATGTAATTTAAATAAATGGGGCAGCAGTTGGGTTTGCTCCGTCAAATAGCCGAATTGCAATTGCTGCCTTTGTGACGTTGCTAAAGAGGATCTTGTAATGAATACAGTAGAGAAGTTCCCTTAACAACTAACCCAGTAATACTGCAAAAAATGTAGCATCTTGAATTCGGAATGATGGTTAAAAGAGCTCTGACCTTTATAGTTAACCAGTAACTAATCTCTTTTTGATAACACACGATTATGTTGCTACCTTATAATTTAAATATCCATTAGTGTGTGTGTGTTCTCTGCACTGAATTAGTTAGTTCTAGAACTGTGCTGACAAGTGAGTCAGTGACTCGACAGTTATTTTTTTTTAAATAAAAGCATTTGCAGCCTCTCAAATAGTGATCTTTTGGCTCTTGGACCACTCCTGATTTGTATCAACATTTGGTAAACTGGTATTTCAAAAATGTATTTAGATGTATCATTTTTTCACTTTAAAAAAAAAAACAACCTGGATTAACTTTTTACTTCCATTACTAAGTAATGTATCATCTATTTGCTTATTTACAACAACAGGTCTGTTGTTAAGCTGTTTCAAGCAAAACATTTTAAAACCACACATGCCAAAGTAAATAGGCTTGTTCAAAACTTCCTCATGGCTGAATGTGTTTTGGGTGTATGTAGACCTACAAAATATAGTCTTAAAACTGTTGATTCTCAGCTGAGACGTGAGAAATGCATAACACCACCTCCTGGACTACTTCAGCCTTGTCCTGGGAAAAAGTAGAGGATCTAGTTCCTAGTATTGTTCAGTGTGACTGCGTTGACGTGTTTATGGAAATAGAATTGCCCTGACCTATCGCATTTCAACAATAGAAAAGGGTTGAACAATGCTGGAAAGCTTTTTTTTCCCCTTCTATCCTGGTAAACGTTAAGTGAAATAGGGTTAAATTAAATAATGCAGGTAATATTACCTCATAATTTAGCTGACAGTTTAACTGCTGTGATCTTACATTCTATGATCTATAGATACTATCCATGTCCATTTCTGTATTACTAGTATGAAATTATTCATCCCATTATTTGACCATGGCTACATCAGTACAATTTCAGCAAGTCCCAGTTGAACAAAAGTGAGTTTAATATGCTAATACAGCTATTGATGTCAATCTGTTGCTGTGTCCACCAACGATAAGACAACATTAATTATGGAAGGTCAAATGCAGTGGCACAGAACGATGAATGAAACCATTCCAAAAATGCTAGGTGATTGATATTCTGGAGTAATTTTGATTGACAGCTTGCTTAGGGTGACATTGTGGGTATTGCCTTCGCAAGAAGTCGGTGCCTGTTTATTGCTTCTTTTTGGACAGCTTTATGGCTGTGCAAGCACATCTGGGACTGCCATCCATCTCGTCAATCAGCTTGAGGCCAGCAGCAAAACTGAGCTGCATCAGTGACTTATTTGCATTAAGTGCGTGCCAGTGCTTCAATAATTATGTTGAGAAGTAGCTCAGTAGAAACATATTTGTTTGACATTTTGAGGAAGTTTGTAAGCTACAGTAAATATACTGTTTGTACTGAGTACTGTTCATTTACTGTTAAATAAATTAGTTTAAAGACTGAGCCATGGTTGGATGTCATATATGTTCATCTGCCTACTAAAGACAAGGTTATACAAAGCCAGAATGCAGTGGCAAGGGTACTATGTTTGACTGACTTGCTATTTAGTTTTTAGCTAGTTACCATTAAGTAACTCACTCAAGTTCATAGGTCAAGGCCACTTGTGGAGTGGTCAGTGACACTAGCAGAATACAATCTCTAGCATAAAATCCCAAAATGTTAGCAAATGGTTTCAGCTCTTAAACTAGCAGAAAGCTATTACAAATTGATTTTGTGGGAAAAATGCTCAGGGCTAGAGATATGTAAACCACATTGTAGAGAGTTCTGTTTTCTGTATTATGTAAATAGGGCAATTTGATGCTGTAAATCAAATGCCTGAGATGTAGTTCAGTACATGATTGAACCTGTTGGTAACCACTTCACGTATATGCTGACTTTCAGCATTTTAGGAGCTTGGAAATGATCCCAGTCCTACCCAAGTTTGACTTTCAACTGGATTGGCTGGGTCTCCTCTGCTGCTCCCACCACTAATGGAGATTGCACCACTTTATACTGTAAGGAGAAACTCTTGAAAATGATAGTTCCAGCCTACAGCATATAGAGGCTGCAATTGCTGCCGTTGATGAAGAGGGAAAGAAGAGACCTGGTGCTTTAGCAGCCAGTGTCTGGTAGGAGGGATGGCAATGGAAGGGGAGCAAATGAATGCTAATAAAAGCAAGGGCAATTAAATGATAATTGTGGGAACAGTGCTTTGATGGAGGAAGCCTTTAGGATGGGGTTGGAAGGACAGTGCCAGCATTAACTAAAGGAATGCAGAGGGAGTGTGCCAGCATGAACTTGGGTGGGGGAGGCGAAGAAGAGCACCAGCTTAACTAGATTACAGAAGAGTGCCAGTATGAGCTGGGCGGGTTGGAGACGTGGGAATCTCTGAAAGGTTAGTTTTAGATGGGCTGTGCTGTCTGAGCTGGGTCCCAAATGGGTAGAGTGCCTTTGTGAACTTGGGTGCTGGGGGAGCAGTTGGATATAGGAAACTGGCTATTGCGTTAACTGTTAAGTAAGCTGGACGGGTGAAAGGGGTATCAGTGAGAGAATTTTGGTGATAGTGATCATAATTTGGTTAGATTTAGTGTAGTTATGGAAAAGGACAAAGACCAGGAGTAAAAGTTCTCAATTGGGGAAAAGGCCAATTTTACTAAGCTGAGACGTGATTTAGCAAAAGTGGACTGGAAACAGCTGCTTGAAGGTAAATCCGTGTCCGAGCAGTGGGAGGCATTCAAGGAGGAGATAGTGAGGGTTCAGAGCAAGTACGTTCCCAGAAAGAAAAACGGTGGGGCTCCCAAATCTAGAGCCCCCTGGATGTCAAGGGGCATACAGGGTAGGATAAGGAAAAAAAGGGAAGCTTTTGTCAGCTACGAGCGCTCCTAATACAGAAAGCCTAGAGTATAGAAATTGCAGGGGTGAAATTAGAAAAGCAGAGGGGGTATGACAAAAATATTGGAAAGTAAAACCCAAGATGTTTTATAAATACATAAAAGGCAAGAGGATAACTGAAGAAAATTAGGGCCTATTAGACACCAAAAAGGTAACAAGAACATATAAGAAATAGGAGCAGGAGTAGGCCATTCGAGCCTGCTCCGCCATTCAATGAGATCATGGCTGATCTTCTGCCTCAACTCCATTCACCGGCCCTGTCGCCATATCCCTTGATGCCCTTACCAGTCAGAAATCTATCGACTTCTGTTTTGAATATACCCAATGACTGAGCCTCCACAGCCCTCTGGGGTAGAGAATTCCAAAGATTCACCACCCTCTGAAGAAATTTCTTCTCATCTCAGTCCTGAATGGCCTACCCTTTATCCTGAGGCTGTGGCCCCTGGTTTTAGACTCCCCAGCTAAGGGAAACGTTCTCCCAGCATCCATCCTATCAAGCCCTGTAATAATTTTGTATGCTTCAATGAGATCCTCTCTCATTCTTCTGAATTCAAGAGAATACAGGCCTAGTTTACTCAATCTCTTCTCCTACGACAGTCCCGCCATCCCAGGAATCAATCTCGTGAACCTTCGTTGCACTCCCTCTATGGCAAGTATATCCTTCCTTAGGTAAGGAGACCAAAATGGTACACAGTACTCCAGGTGTGGTCTCACCAAGGCCCTATATAATTGGAGTAAGACTTCTTTACTCCTGTACTCAATTCCTCTTGTAATGAAGGCCAGCATACCATATGCCTTCCTAATGGCATGCTGCACCTGCACATTCACTTTCAGTGACTCATGTACAAGGACACCCAGGTCCCTTTTGAGCATCTGCATTCCCCAATCTTTCACCATTTAGGAAATACTCTGCCTTTCTGTTTTTTCTACCAATGTGGATAACTTCACATTTATCCACATTATATTCCATCTGCCATGTTCTCGCCCACTCACTGAGCCTGTCGAGGTCCCCTTGAAGCCTCTTCACATCCTCTTCGCAACTGACACTGCAACCTAGCTTTGTATCATCAGCAAATTTGGAAATGTTACATTTAGTCCCCTCATCCAAATCATTGATATAGATTGTGAATAGCTAGGGCCCAAGCACCGATCATGTGGTACCCCACTAGTCACAGCCTGCCATCCTGAAAAAGACCTGTTTATCCCTACTCTTTGTTTTCTGTCTGTTAACCAATTCGCAATCCATGCTAGTATATTACCCCCAATTCCATGTGCCCTAATTTTGTTCACCAACCTCTTGTGTGGGACCTTATCGAAGGCCTTCTGAAAATCCAGATACACCACATCTACCGGTTCCCCTTTGTCTACTCCACTAGTTACATCCTCCAAGAACTCCAATAGGTTTGTCGAACAGGATTTCCCTTTCATAAATCCATGTTGACTCTACCCAATCTCACTTTAGTTTCTAAGTGCCCAGTTATTGCATCCTTTATAATAGATTCCAGCATTTTCATAACTACTGATGAGGCTAACAGGTTTGTTGTTCCCTGTTTTCTCTCCCTCCTTTCTTAAATAGCGGGGTTACATTTGCTATCCTCCAATCTGCAGGAACCGTTCCAGAATCTATAGAATTTTGGAAGGTGACAACCAATGTGTCCACTATTCCAATGGCCACCTCTTTCAAAACCCTAGGATGTAGGTCATCCGGTCCTTGGGATTTGTCGACTTGTGTGTGGAGGCAGAAGATGTGGGTATGATTCTTGATGAATACTTCATGTCTGTCTTCACAAAAGAGAGGGATGATGTAGACACTGGTTGAGGTGTGTGAGATATTAGATGAGATAAACATAGTGAGAAGAAATATTAATAGGTTTAGCATCTTTGAAAGTAGATAAATCACTAGACCTGGATGAAATGTATCCCAGGCTGTTGAGCGAAGCAAGGGAGGAAATAGCAGAGGCTCGGCCCATCATTTTCCAATCCCTCTAGCTACAGGTATGGTGCTGGAGGACTGCTAATGTAGTACCGTTGCTTAAAAAGGGAGAAAGCGATAAACCGAGTAATTACAGGCCAGTCAGCCGAACCTCAGTGGTGGGCAAATTATTGGAAAACTTTGAGGGACAGTATAAATCGTCATTTAGAAAGTAATGGATTAATCAAGGACAGTCGGCATGGATTTGTTACGGGAAGGTCATGTCTGACTAACTTGATTGGCCCTCCTTGTTACCTCCAAATTCAGGTGAGGGTAGTGCATTTGATGTAGTCTACATGGATTTTAACAAGGCTTTTGACAAGGTCCCACATAACAGGCTGATCAGAAAAGTAAAAGCCCATGGGATCCAAAGGAAAGTGGCAAGTTGGATCCAAAATTGGCTCAGTGGCAGGAAGCCTTCTAGTGGTGTTTCGCAGGGCTCAATATATGTGATTTAGACTTCAATGTAGGGGGCATGATTAAGAAGTTTGCAGATGATACAAAAATTGGCCATATGGTTGATAGTGAGGAAGAAAGCTGTAGACTGCAGGAAGATAACAATGAACTGGGCAGAAAAGTGGCAAATGGAATTCAATCTGGAGAAGTGAGGTAATGCATTTGGGGAGGGCTAACAAGACAAGGGAATACACAATAAATGGTAGGATACTGAGAAGTGTAGAGGAACAGAGGGACCTTGGAGTGCATGTCCACAGATCCCTGAAGGTAGCAGGACAGGTAGATAAGGTGGTTAAGAAAGCATACGGAATACTTTCCTTTATTAGCCAAGGCCTAGAATACAAGAGCAGGGAGTTTATGCTTGAACTGTATGAAACACTAGTTAGGCCACAGCTGGAGTACTGTGTACAGTTCTGGTCACCACATACAGAAAAGATGTGATTGCACTAGAGAAGGTAAAGGAGATTTATGAGGATGTTGCCAGGACTGGAGAACTTTAGCTGTGAGGAAAGATTGGATAGGCTGGGGTTGGGTTTTTTGGAACAGAGGAGGCTGATGGGAGACTTAATTGAGGTATATAAAATTATGAGGGGCCTAGACAGAGTGGATAGGAAGAACCTATTTCCCTTAGCAGAGAGGTCAATAACTAGGGGGCATAGATTTTAAAGTAATATGATTCTATGAAGTGATTGTCTGGTTTGTCTGTTCAATCCAAATGTTTCGGTGGGTGTCATTTAACAGTGTAACAATATCCATTTTTTAATCAAAGTTTCAAATTCATTTACTCCTCTCATGGCCATTTGTCTTTATTCTTTGTTGGGCTGATTAACAAGTTCTAGATGACTGCCTAGATTCTGATACTGTTACACTGGATTGCTGCTGATGGATTAATTAGTTTTCTCTTCTGTAATGAAGTGGTTCACTACTGCAAAATGTTCCTTTATGGATGTTTTAAATTTCTATGTTTAAGTGTAAATGTGCAACCACTCTCTTCAAACCCTGCAATCCAACAGTGTAAATGTGCAGCAAGACTGACTGACTATGCAGGTATTTGATGTGTCTTCACGCTAACGCTGATTCCGAAAAGCTGTGCAGCCCCGATTGCAGACAATGTGATGAGTTTGAGATTGTTGAATCTTAGCAGTAGTGACTACACTAGAAGTGTCATCTCAAAAGGACCCAAATTAAAATTGCATGACTTTGAATTCTATACTCGTAACCTACAGTGCTATCCACTATTAATGTCTATTGTTTTGAAAAATATTTGGTTAAATCTGTTGAGATTTGTCATGTTTTTAACCTGCATAATTATGGTGAAACTTCATTAAGTTTGGGATTTAAGTTTTTGCATGGTCAGCAGCTTAAAAAGTTCAGTGAAATGCTTCTTCTGATGTGTCCTTTTTGAATCTACCAAGCTGAACGTGTTGGTAGCATGCCGATAATATTGAAAAGCATTTTTTTATTTGGGGATTTTCAGGATTTTATTAATCATGAGTCATTTTTGTTATAAGACCGTTTTCTGTATAACGCAGCGAAAGGTGGGAAACTATGGGCCCAATTTTCCTGTAAAAATTACTGAGGCTCACCGTTCTTTATGTGCAAATCGGACAGCAGCTTCCGGTTACCGCACATGCGCAATTAAACACGGAAATCCAGAAATTGCTTTCAGAGATGCCCTGCTCCTTCAAAAGCTTCCCAAAAATGGCATTTCACTGTCTGAGTCACCATTTAAATGCATTGAATGGCGTGAAGTTACTGTACTTGCCTCATAGATACAGACTAAACTTGCCTCCCAAAAAATCAGGACTCAACCATTCCAGTTAAGTACCCTTTTAATGCAGTGGTAAATCTTAATTACTGACAAACAGCCACTCTGGCACTGAAATTTACATTTTTATGGAATCTCATTTCTTCAGCTTTTAATTATTGCCGGAGATTTTTTTAAATGTTTAAATAAAATGCATTTTTCTCCCTCCCTCAAAATCCAATTTTTCTTTCCCTCATTTTGCTTTCTGTACTTGATTTTGACATTGAATTCACTATTCTAACTGATGCTTTTTGGTTCCGACTGTGCTGCTCATTAACAATTCTTCAATCTGATTGGTTAAGGAGATACAGTTGCTTGCCCTGTTCACACAGCTCCCAGATTCCCTGCAACTTGCTGTGCAAAAGCCCATAGAAAGTCTCTGGGCAAGTACAAGTTTAACCGTTTGCCACTCAGTTTTTCAGTACATTTTCCCCTCTCTCACCTCCCCAATCCTCACTTCTCCAGTTTTACTAATGTGTTTGCATTTATACAGTTTAATTGATTAACCAAAGATTTCTTGAGCTTAGTATTTCTTTCAAAATTGTTGATCAGGTTGGGTTTAGTTTTGTAACTTTTATAGAATTTTCATTTGGCCAAAACTTAGTGCAAAACAGCCCACCTAAGATCTCTAATTTCCAGAAGACTTGCAGTTTGCCAGTGATTGCTTTGAGGCATTTTATCAAGTGCCACAGATCGAAGTCTGTGGACAGTACCCATACGATGCCATGCAGTGTTTTATCGTTCAAAAGTGTGAAGCCTGTGCTATGAAAGTGTGTGCAATCTCCTCCCAAAAAGGATTTTGAATCTCAATTCCAGGTTTAAAGATCAAGTTCTTACTCAAGTGCATGTCAAACAAGGAAGAAAATGTTTGCAGCAGCACTATGGCATTCCATGAAAAGTGCAGTGTTGCGTATTACATGGTTAGGGAAAAGATAAAAGGATCCTTGGGCTTCATTCAACATGTGTAGTATTAATCACAAGCCCACTCAACCGTAGGGTTCAGTAATAGTCTGCTACTGTGCAAGACCAATTTTTAGTATGTGACCTAGAGTGTAGAAGTGTTTAGGACTGTTAGTCACCCTTATACAACACAGGTTTTGATCCCAGTCAATACCAGCAATAATGCAGATCAGAAGAAACTTCTAAAAGACTTTCAAAGAACTTTGTCAGTTGTTTTGGCTGCAGAGAACCTCTCAGCACATGGTTGACTTTACTAAAATACCTGTGTGGCTCATCTCCAGCTATGACACTTATCCCTGGGCCACCAGTCCTGACCATATTGGCTGTTACAGGCTGATTAATCCATGGGCAGTGAACTTTTGTGTGAAATAAAGGAGGAGTATCCTTTGCAAGGGAGGTGGAGGAAAGGATTATGCACTTTCTGTCGGGCACAGGAAATTGGGGCCACGGTTAATGACCAATTTAATGTGACTTTCCTTTACAGTGCAATGACTAGATTGCATTTTCACTCGAAATTCAGATGCTAAAACTTTCTGGGGCTGGTAACATTCATTCACAGACTTGATGTAGGACAGACATTCCCTAACTCTACCTTCCATAGTATATAGTCACTAAAATTAAAATGGAAAATACAGGAAGCAGTTGGAATGTTGACCAGAATTTAAGAGAACAGATAAGTTAGATGGTCCACACCTAAAATGTTTACCCAGATTTTCCTGCATCAGCGAGATCAGGGACATGCACCATAATTTGGCCGGCGATCTCATGGTCGATAACTTCCTCCATAATTTTCGTACATTTCTAATTCGAATCGAATGGCAACAAATCGGAAGCAACATGGGCATTTTCTTCCAGCTTTCAGATGAATATATTTTATCAGCTCACTAAGCTGGAAGTTTTCGGAGTCTCTCGGCAGCTTCTCCGTCTCCAAGAGGTGGTCAGGCAGGACCAGCTTGCTTGTCTCAGATAATTCAAACTCGTACCTGTAATGGAGTCCATCGTGGTCTATAAAATAACGGCCACAGTTGTCCATGGGAATCACCTTGATGTTACTGGGAAATAGATTTGCCAGGAGGGAACCGGAGACACTGACCAGGGAGTTCACAGAATCCCCACAGTGCAGATAAAGGCCATTTCGGCCCATCAAGCCTGCATATCCCACCCTATCCCCCTAACACTAAGGGTCAATTTATCATAGCCAAATCAACCTAACCTGCACATCTTTGGACTGTGGGAGGAAACCGGAGCACCCGGAGGAAACCCACGCAGACACGGGGAGACTGTGCAAACTCCACACAGACAGTCACCTGGATTTGAACCTGGGTCCCTGGCACTGTGAGGCAACAGTGCTAACCACTATGCCACCGTGTTGAGTTATTTGTTTCTGATTTTTTTTTAAATATTCTGATTTTTAAACACTCTCCTAGATTCCGATTTTGTGATATACTGAGTGAGTGAAGTTGCTATATGATTTAACAACTCCAAAAGGCAACATTCAGCTAGGGATCAGGCTCTAGGAGCTAAGCGAAAGAACTCAGACCAACAACACTCACCGCTGCCAAGTCACCAAGGGCCCTCCAGCGCCATTTTTAAGTTTCACGTGGCAGCAGCTTAAACTGGCGTTATTCCAGAAATTTGTGATTGCCATTGATTTTAATGGGGTGCCGTGATATTAAGTTCTCATTGTGTAATGGTAGAGCAGTGGCAACATCCCAGGAGGAGTGGCGTAATTAATGGTGTAAGTCTCTTACTCTAATTTAAACTTTTACAGCGGTTAAGGGTCCCTACACCATAGCAAGATGCAAGTCCCGAGGAAAATCTGGGCTGTTACTCATCTGTTCCCTTCACAGATGCTGATTGACATCCTAAGTGTTTCCAGCTTTTTCTGTTTTTTGATTTCCAGCATCTTGTTTGTTTTGGCAAGTAATGAGAATTTGAATCTACTATTTAATGGTCAAACTGAAAAACTTACTTCGCCTGCTTTGATGAGTCTTTCAGAAGAACTAATGCAAATCCAGTAGAGGATCTTGTGTGAAACATGTCCTATGCCTTCACTTGAATATATTGGGTTCCTTCACTTGAATATGTTGGGCAATCTCTGTACAAATGGGTCATCAAATAATGGAGATGATGAATAAGTTGAGACTTTCCCAAATAAAAGGAACAAATTGGGAGAGGGAAAGAAAATTCAATTTAAAGCAGTTTAAGTAAACTAATAAGTTCAATGTAGTTAAATAATTCCTTCCAATAAATGCCCTCTGCTTCTGCCACTTTGTATATCACACTAGCAGGTGCATCCATCTGTTTCCTGTTCAGATTACTAACTGCATTCTTGGCCAGTAGTACTGAACTTATCCACCTGCCATTTATCTAGGGGCCAACAGGAAAAGCAACTTTTCTTGCGGCCAAGGAAAATTATGTCATTGTTCTGACCAAGCTGTGAGGGTGGACGGCCAGACTTTACTTCTGTAATGAGTAGGCTGTCGGACAGTCTGAGCTTGAGTCATTCTCTGTGAACTGGAGAAACACAATAAGTGTTTTCCTGCATCATGGGATTTATGCAGACATTGTTTTCAATCAGCGAATTGATGCTCAATACAGTCACTTATCCTGTATATGGCATTGTGGGAAAGACTATTTCAACTAATCCCACTGCTTTCCTGTTGTAGTAAAAGATTAGACTTTCCCTTTGATTTTGTTTGATTGTTTTGAACGCTCCATTTCCATCAAATTATTGTGTACAATTACCATGAAAGATTTCCAAAAAATGTTTGATAGCTGCTGCTTTAATATGTAGAACGTACTTGTATAACTCACTAAGGTTTCTGACTCTTGTATTCACGTGAGTTTGATGGGATAATTACTAGTCCTAGCCCCTTTAGGGCTACCCTGGATCAGGCGTATTTCTCAGACGTTCACTTTCAACTAAAGTTTGAAGTAGCCGAATCCTAAAGACACTTAATTGGGTCTAAAGGTCCGGACTATCTCTCCCTAAAAGAAAGAAACAACCTGAAATGTTACCGACCTCCAGATAGCACTTTTAATAAGTTTAGCTGGACTGTAACGTTCCGGATATTATGAGGGTCCGGAAAACTCCCCCAGAATTCTGCAACTCCTCACCAAAGAGTGAACAGAGATTGAGTTTGCGAGTTTGATACAGAAGTCTTATGTGAGACAATTCTAAAAATATATAGATTTACTAAAGAACCGACATGCAGTTTACAGTTGGTGAGTCAATCGCAACATTAACAGTTCCAAAAAAGAGAGAGCTTATAATCCTATTATCAGAGAACCTTAGTTTCAAATCTTAACTTCACTACAGTTTTACAGTTTTTAAAGTTCTATTCAGGATATCCACCAAAATCAAATACCTTTGATCCCCGAGGTACAAAGAGTTGGAGACTTACAGAGCCGCCTCTGAAGCCGAGAATCGCTTTGCCTCTTTAAAGCGAGTCTGTTATCCTATTTGAGAGTTCAATATTTATACCCTTTTCCAGTGGTATTTCCTTTAAGGTTTTCTGCTGATGTAAGCTAATTATTTCTAGTCATTTTTCTGCTGACCCCTGCAATTCTTAGTCACTTCAGCTGGTAGCATTACAGAATTATGTCTCTTCTCTAGGTGTTCGAAGTTTACTATACAAAACTGTGTTACGGCAGGTGTGTTTTTTACTTGGTCATTTTTACGAAGGCAGATGTTTCTTTTATGTGCTTCTATACGAAGTGTAAATTAGAACACCTTATCCAGGGTGAACCATTGTTTCATTCCGAAAGGTTCAGCCTGCCGGAGCCTTTAACCTTCTGTTTCAATAAGGTTATTGATTCAGTGTCAACAACTATCTTATCTCTATAGCCAGAATGCTTTCACAGCTTTTTCATAGTTGGGTTTCTAGATTTCCAAACCCAGTTTGTCATGTTTTAATAAGGCCAGAATTCTTTCAAAAGATAGTATATTTTTCTGAATAGGTTATATGGCTTATTCCTTCAAGTTCAGCTCGAGCTCCAAACAGAAATGAAAACCTAAAGCCCTAAAATCTTACAAATTCCACACAGTTATCATGAAAAAATAATCTTACACAATAACTCTTCAAGTATCCATTGTTTTCTACCCTCCAGCTAGTTTCTTGTCCATTTCCAAGATTTATCCTGAATCCCCCATAACTTTGATCTTGCCCAGTAGCCTTTCATGTGGAACTTATAATTTATTTCCACTCTCAGGTTGTCACTTGTCAGCCGATTAGGCAGGATCTTCGCATTCTGGATCAGTTAACTGCAATTTAGTAGATGGTTATGCTACAGATAATCTATTCCATTTTATACAAGAATTTTTCTGTAATTGCTGTCTTATTTTTTCACTTTCTGAATATAAACATCGCATCCTGTTTCCAATCTACTGGTACCACCCCTGTCTACTGACTCCCTCATAACTGCCAATGCACCTCAAATCTCCACCCTAGCACTTGGCGATAAATGCCATCTGTCCCTGGGGATTTTTTCTTTTGAGCCTTTTTAGCCTCTCTGACATCCATCTCATTTATATTGAAGGAATTACTTTTTGCCTAGATCATTTATGTTTGAGGAGATTATGTTGCTTGTCTTCTCTGGTGATTATTTGAAGGAAGTAGTCATTCAAAAAATATACTAAAATAAAAACACAAAATGCTGGAAATACTCAGCATTCGACCTGAAATGTTAACTCTGTTTCTCTCCCCACAGATGCTGCCTGACCTGCTGAGTATTTCCAGCATTTTCTATTTTTATTTCAGATTTCCAGCATCCACAGTATTTTGCTTTTGCAAAAAATATACTACCTTGTTTTCATTCCCTTTCATGTATGTTTGCAACTTTTATGGTCCTACCCTCTTTATTTCACTTGATTTGTCATGCTTGCTTGCTTCTGATTTTGTAAAAGATAAAGATTTTTTTTTAACAAAGTAGAAGTCCATCTTGTATTTAGATCTATCCTGTGATTAAACAAGACTAGTTTGCCCATCATTCGAGTTATAATCTGATCTGGACACGTCAAAAGGAGATCGCCTATGAATTTAGTGATGCTCAGCCTTGATTGGATGTAGAATTTATGTCGATCTCTTGACCTCTGTGTTGTAGTAACCTTTTTTGGCAGTATGGGGAATATAAATTTTATGTAATTAATTTCATATCTTGTGATAAATTTATTTTTCTAAATTGGCATTAAACAAGGAAGTATATCCCCATTTTAAAAACCGCTCACGGTACGATGCAGTTAAAATAATTAAATAGTAAATAAATGAGCATAGTACTATCGAGTATTAATTGTCGAGTAAATAAGGAGAAATATTAAGAGGGCAACTAAAGCAGGAATGCCAAAGTGGGCCTTAAGAAAAACGATCGTAGACAATTGCTGTAATGATGGCGAGGCTTTTTCGGTTATGTTGATGCAAATGAGCAATGGTTAGTAATTCAGAGCAGTAAAATTGTAGGCTAACTAAGTTAGGTGACTGGCTGATATTTATTAATATATTTATATATCCTGCACAGGTATCCCAGAAAAAAGACCCAAGCCTAAGCAAATAGGGTTTTGGGTTGTATTGTTAGGACCATCCATTACAGAAAAAGGTCATTAATGACACAGCTGAAGATGGTTAGGCCAGGGACTCTTCTCCTGAAGTGATGCTGTGGTGATCACCATCTTCCTCTGTGTCTAGAATGACTCCAGCCATGGAGAGTTTTCTTTTTGAGCACGATTGACTTTAGTTTTGC
The DNA here is from genome assembly GCA_030390025.1 of Squalus acanthias. NCBI lineage: Eukaryota > Metazoa > Chordata > Chondrichthyes > Squaliformes > Squalidae > Squalus > Squalus acanthias. The sequence goes on along the minus strand of CM059432.1, from coordinate 17,253,898 downwards.
TATATGAATTGCAACACTGGAGCACTTTAACCTATAATCGCTATAATGGTCATGGGGATAAATTCTGCAGCTGTAGTTTTGATTTTTTTATATTGGTATGGAGACTGAATTGTGGGTTGATTATGGGGAGCTTTTGGGTTCACTTTAGTTGACATCTGTGATCGACTAGGTTACATTTCAGGCCCTTCATCAGAACTGGAATAAAAATAACAAATGGTATTTAGAAACACAACAATGGGATGGGGAAAACACACAGGAAGTAGAATGACCAGTAGAGTGCTTAAAAGGAAAACAGGAGATGGCTGCAGATACACAATGATGGGAAGAAGCATAATAAAAGACATTTTTTATTTATTCGTTTACAGGATGTGGGCGTCGGTAGCACGGCCAGCATTTATTGCCCATCCCTAATTGCCCTTGAGAAGGTGGTGGTGAGCCGCCTTCTTGAACGGCTGCAGTCCTGGAGTGAAGTTACTCCCACAGTGCTGACTTTGTCGCAGCGGTTTGGTACAACTGAGTGGCTTGCTAGGCCATTTCAGAGGGCAGTTCAGAGTCAACCACATTGCTGTGGGTCTGGAGTGACCGGGTAAGGACGGCAGGTTTCCTTCCCTAAAGGACATTACTGAACCAGATGGGTGAGCCGTGGTGAGATTTGCACTCGCGTCTCCGGATTATTACTCCGGGCCTCTGGAATACTAGTCCAGTAACATAACCATTATGCTACCGTACCGTACATTGAGATGCAGAATGTGTGAATAGCTGAAGTAGTGGGGATAAAGGCAGATCTAAAATGAAAGCAGGAGAAGCTGTCAAAGTAGAACAGAATCCAGCAGTCTGAAGAAATGAACAAGCTGATACCAAGGGTGCAGATTACCCCGCCAGTACAGTGTTGTTCTGATGGAGGGTCTCCAACCCAAGCGTCATCCTTCTCCCCATCTCCCCTCCCTCCTGCCCACCATCCGAATCCGATGTATCCATCTTGCATTGCCAGCATCTCCTGTCATAAAGAAAGTAGCAGCTAAAGTTAAATTTTGAAGTTTATTAGTCAATTAAGGCCAGACTTTAATCTCAAATCTTGCACTTATTTGGAGCCCTGTGCATATAACTTCAGTATGTGAAATATGGAATCTTTAATTGTAATGAGAATATTATGTGCAATATAATTCCTATATCTGAATAGTTTGCTTCTGCTTACAGAAGATATCTTTATCTGAAGATTCATATTTGTTCTTGCAGGTCTTCCAGAACAGTACTACAGCCTCACCTGGTTCCTGAGCCCAATCCTAGGATTGATCTTCACTCCTCTGATAGGTTCTGCTAGTGACCGCTGCACCTTGACCTGGGGCCGCCGGCGGCCTTTTATCCTGGCTCTTTGTGTTGGAGTTCTCTTTGGGGTTGCACTATTCTTAAATGGCTCCCTCATAGGTAAATATGGAATTGTTGCACATATTTCAGTAGTTACAGTGCAAGTAATATTTTGTATTCAAGCTTTGTAAATAATTTTGATGTAAATTGGCTTAAAATTATAATTCCAAAAAAATTTGGAATGTCTAAAGTTCATTGATTAGAAGCCTTAGAAGTAGTATAACATTCATTTTACACTTGAAACCTGCGTTTTGTTTGTTGCATATATGAAGCTGAAAGAATTAACTTCTGTGAATCCCGCAAGCAGCTGTGTGGATTAATGGACAACGAATATTGACGTGCGAAATCTGAGTTGTGCGCTTGTTCAGTGTTTTAGTAACAGAAATGAGAAGCTCTTAAGTGGTAAGATAATGGGAGCTACAACCCACATTAAATACCACAACTGAACAGCCTCTATTTCCCATACGCACAATTCGATTCAATATTAACAAAAATTTAAATATTGTAGTCTGGGCTTTGCGATAATGGGGTCAGGTTTGGGAAACTAGGAAGTGGTCTAAGATAGATCGCGACCCTTCAGGTAATAGTGGGTGTGTACTGAGGTTTAGTGAGGGCAGCGAAGTCTCTGGAGATTGGAAATGGGAATTAATTGCGTAGGTTAAAAATCCGAGATAACAACAGAAAACGCTGGAAAAACTCAGCAGGCCAGGCAGCATCCGTGGAGAGAGAAACCGAGTTAACGTTTCAGGTCGAAGACCTTTCGTCAGAACTGGAAAAAAGCAGGAAATGAAATAGATTTAAAGCAAGGATAAAGCTGGGAAAAGGGAGGGGATGAAAGAACGAAAGGAGAGATTAAGAGACATTGAGAGACGTTAAGAGATAATCACGGCAAGAGGAGGTGTTGATGTAACCGGTTGAGGCTAAATGAAGTGTGAAATGCACTGGCAGAATGAAGGACAGCTGCCAGCTTCTGGGAGGAAAAAAAAGTGGGGGGGCCAAACAAAAGGGTAGATGAAAAAATAAAATATAAATGTGATGGGGGCCGAGGTTATGATCTAAAATTGTTGAACTCTTTGTTGAGTCCAGAAGGCTGTAGGGTGCCTAAACGAAAGATGAGGTGCTGTTCCTCGAGCTTATGCTGCGCTTCCGTGGAACAGTGTGAGGTCAGAGTGGGAGTGGAGCGGAGAATTAAAGTGACAGGCCACCGGAAGCTCGGGGTCCCCCTTACGGACTGAACGGAGGTGTTCCGCAAAGCGGTCACCCAATCTGCGTTTGGTCTCCCCAATGTAGAGGAGACCACATCGTGAGCAGCGAATACAGTATACTAAATTGCAGGAAGTACAAGTAAATCGCTGTTTCACCTGGAAGGGGTGTTTGGGGCCCTGGACAGTGGGAAGGGGGGAGGTATAAGGGCATGTGTTGCATCTCCTGCGCTTGCACGGGAAGGTGCCGGGGGAAGGGGTGCTGGGGGTGGTAGAGTAGTGGACTAGGGTGTCGCGGAGGGAGCGGTCCCTGCGGAATGCTGAAAGGGTTGGTGAGGGGAAGATGCGTTTGGTGGTGGGATCACGCTGGAGGTGGCGGAAATGGCGGAGGATGATCCGTTGAATGTGGAGGCTGGTGGGGTGAAAGATGAGGACAAGGGGAACTCTATCGTGGTACCGGGAGAGGGGCAGGGGTGAAGGCAGAAGTGCGGGAGATAGAACGGACACGGTCGAGGGCCGTGTCCACCACAGTAGAGGGGAATCCTCGGTTGAGGAAAAAGGAAGACCTGTCAGAAGCACTGGTATGGAAGGTGGCATCGTCAGAGCAGATGCGGTGGAGACGGAGAAACTGGGAGAATGGAATAGAGTCCTTACAGGAGGCGGGGTGGGAGGAAGTGTAGTCCAGGTAGCTGTGGGAGTCAGTGGGCTTGTAGTGAATGTTAGTCAATAACCTATCCCCAGAGATGGAGATGGAGAAGTCGAGGAAGGGAAGAGTTGGAGATGGACCATGTGAAGGTGAGGGAAGGGTGAAAATTGGAAGCATAGCGAATGAAATGTTCTAGTTTAGGGCGAGAGAAGGAGACGGCACTGATAGTCATCAATGTACCGGAAAAAGAGGTGAGGGAGGGGACCCGAGTAGGACTGGAACAAAGAGTGTTCCACATATCCCACGAAAAGGCAGGCATAGCTAGGATGAGTTGCCAATTGGTGTATAGACTCCAGGGAGACATCTCAGCAAGGAAGTCTCCATGAGTCTTAGGATGGTAGTAAACAATGACTTGAAAGAAAAGTAGGTTTTCCATCATTCTGAAAGCAAATTATTTCTCCGTTGGACCACTAGGCCAAGAAGACATTAGAAAACTTGCAGACTGGGCAGTTAAGTGACAAATGAACTTTAACATTGGTAAATGAGGTGCACTTTGGTAGGACAAAATAGAAACATCACCTACACCTTGGAAAATGAATGGGGAAGAAGAGCAAAGGGATCTAGGGATACAGGTGAACAAATCATTAAAAGCAGCATCACAGGTCAGCAAAGCCATTAAAAATGCTAACAAAGCACTGGGATTTATTTCTAGGGGTACAGAATTCAAAAATAGTGAAGTTATGTTAAACTTGTAAAGGACCCTGGTCAGGTTGCACTTGGGAGTACTATGCAAAGTTCTGGTGTCCATACTAAAAAGGACAATGAAGCACTGGAGAGTGCAAAAAATATTTAGAAGGATGGTGCCAGAACTGTCTGGAAAGAATGAACTGTTTGGGGCTTTTTATTTTAGAAAAGAGAAGGCTTAGAGGTGACCTGGTAGAGGTCTTTAAAATTATGAATGGATTGGACAGGGTAGATGCGAAGAGAATGCTTCCACTTGTTGGAGACTTCAAAACTGGGGGCCATAAATACAAGATGGTTACTAATAAATCCAATTGAGAAATGTCTTTACTCAGAGAGCGGTTAGAATGTGGAACTCACTAGCACAGGAACTGGTTGAGGCAAATAGCTTGGATGCTTTCAAAAGGAAACTAGCTGAGTACAGAGAGAAAAGGGAAAAGAAGATATACCGAGGCAGATGAAATGGAGGGGACTCGTGTAGTGTATAAACACCAGCACAGACTAGTTGGGCCGCATGGCTTTTTTTCCCCCTGTGCTGTATATTCTATGTAAATGCTGCAAGTGCTTTTTTGAAAACTGTAATCTGCTACTAAAGGTCATAAAGACCTGTGTTTTCAGAGACTTTGCAGCAAGGGACAAGTACCTGAGAAGATCGGAATAAGATGAAGCCAAGCAAAATTTCTATAATTGTTTGGCATACCTTGATTGCTTTGGCTATATTTTTTTTTAAAATGAACATTTCAATAATTCTTGACCTGGCTGTTCATTCATCGGGGACCCCGGTCTGAGCCTTCCACCTGCCCCAGACATGGGCTATAAGAGTAAAGTGATAGCTTGCTCTGTGGTTGCCGAGGACTGAAGCAAAGACCAATTGCAACAGTTTAAAAACCAAACAAATAGCACTTGATCAATATTGTGTTTGATGTTGGATATACACAGATCAGTCAGCAAATTGTCACCAGTGTGTAATAATAATATGCAAGTCAATATCTTTTAAATGTTGAATTTTGTTTTCACTATACAACAATTTGACTGTTAGATACAGTGTGGCAGCCATGTTCATGCAGTGAGTACCTCTGGAGAGCAACTATTGTTTGTCGATAGCAAACTAAAACTTTTACATGTTAATAGTTCCTTGACTAACACGCAATGTGAAATTGTCTTGGATCATTTTATAAGAACATAAGACGTAGGAGCAGGAGTAGGTCATTTGGCCCCTCGAGCCTGCTCCGCCATTCAATAAAATCATGGCTGATCTGATCTTGGCCTCAACTCTACTTTCCTGCCCACTTCCCATAACCCTTGACTCCCGTATCATTCAAAAATCTGTCTATCTCCACCTTAAATATATTCAATGACCCAGCCTCCACAGCTCTCTGGGGAAGAGAATTCCAAAGTATGTAACCCTGTACTGAAATGCATTCCTGGACTTACAAATAATTATTTAGGCTAAATAATGGTCAAAGCTTAATTTAGTAGTTAAGCCCTGGTACTGGTAGAAAATGAGCTTTTCTGATCAGGTATTTTACTAGGAGCATGAAATTGAAGAATTTGAACAAATTACATTAGAAAATGTACACCCGAAACAAACTAGTTGGTTTTGTAGGCACTAATACTCTGGCAATTTGCATAGTGTCAATCCAGTCTAGACAAGTACTGATGCTATTGGTTAAGAATTTTAAGTAAAGTAAGCTTGATGATCCTTGATTGAGAACTGACCTGAATTTTGTCACAATTCAGGAATCTTACTGAGATTAGAGACAAACAAAAGTGCTTTCTGTCCTTTTTTTCCTCTCCCTTCCTCCACATGTAATGAATGTGCTATCTTTTCCCTTTTTATAGGTCTTTACGCCTTGACTCTTCCCCTATTGGATCCCACTCACACCCATAGTACATCTTTCCATATTTATGGAAGTCCTGCTGCACCTCATATTGGAACCTAATCCAGAGATGCCCAAGCTAGAAAATAAAATTGTATTGCTGACTACTCTGCCTTCAAACAAGTCCAAAGCACCTACTCCCACAGCAACTAATGGAGCCACTTCTAGACTTAAAACACTAAATATCCGCAGAGGAAATGAGTTGAAGTATTTAAGGTATCAGTAACATTGTAATGGATGCTCTTCCTAAATTCAGATTAGATATTTCTCACGAGTGGAAACACATTTCCCTACACCACACAATGATTTGTGATCAGTTTCATTTAAAAAAAAAAATTAATCACAAAATACAAAAAAGATGATGCATTCTATCAAGGTGGAAGTTTTCAGTTTGATTCATTCACACGCTTTGGGAATTCCATAAATCCAACCTCTTTCACATGAGAAAAATGGTAGGAAGCAATTCAGAGGAAATGTTTCCTGTTGTTTTCCTTTTAATAAAAGAATTCCCAAGCAGTTGTCGGAGGAGTTTAGATCCACATCCTTTATTATTGGAACACTGGTCTTATCAGATTCAAATCTTTAAACCACCTCCTGTTATGGTTTTCAGAAGAAAAAGCTAATTTCTTTACAAATAAACACTTTCATATGTGCAAAAACACTTAACAGAACAAGCATTTTTCATGCAGCATTGGCACCAATGAGATGAAATATTCATTTAGAATTGCTTTCCCCATGGCTAAGAATCAGTGTGACTGGCACTGAAATTCAGATTTCAGCAAATCTTAGATTGGTGGATTATATCTACACATGAAGCATACATTTACATTCGCATTCAAGTGTCATCCTTGCTCTAAAAGGGTTTAGTAATTGGCTATATTTTAGGAGGCAGAGAGTAGTGGTGAACAATGTTTTTCCGACCGGAGAGAAGTATGCAGTGGGGTCACCCAGGGGTTGGTATTAGGGCCTGGACTTGGGTGTAGGGAGTACAAGAGGGGTGCAAGAGCAGAGAGACCTGGGGTGCATATTCACAAATCTTTGAAGGTGGCAGGGCAAAAAAAATACTAATTAGTACTGACCATACCTGTCTTAGAATCTACTTGGGTTTTAAAACGTTGTGCTGAGTTTGTTTTGCAGTATTTCTTATTGCAAAAGGCCCATATGTTTACAGCCTAGAGGTTTATTTAAAAAAAAAAGGACTACACTGAATCTAATCCCAAAGTATAGTCACATTGTACAAACTCATGAACAAAAGAGTGCACTGACCAATAGGGTCCAGGTAAGAAAAAATGGTAAGACAAATAGGGCCATAGTACAAAAAAAAGTTAAGATGTCTAAAAATGTTAAAGACAAATCTAAAGGCACTGTATCTGAATGCACGAAGCATTCGTAATAAGGTAGACGAATTAACAGCACAAATAGATAAAAACGGATACGATATAATTGCAATTATGGAGACATGGCTGCAGGGTGACCAAGGCTGGGAGCTGAGTATCCAAGGATATTCGATATTTAGGCAGGACAGGCAAAAAAGAAAAGGAGGTGGGGTGGCGTTGTTAGTAAAGGATGAAATCAGAGCAATAGTGAGAGAGGATATTGGCTCAGAAAATCAAGATGTAGAATCCGTCTGGGTGGAGCTAAGAAGCACCAAGGGGCAGAAAACATTGGTGGGAGTTGTATATAGGCCTCCAAACAGTAGTGGTAATATAGGGGATGGTATCAAACAGGAAATTAGAGATGCATGTAACAAGGGTACTATAGTAATCATGGGTGACTTTAATCTACATATAGACTGGCCAAACCAAATTAGCAGTAATACTGTGGAGGATGAATTCCTGGAGTGTGTATGGGATGGTTTTTTAGACCAGTACATTGAGGAGCCAACTAGAACAGGCTATCCTAGATTGGGTATTGTGCAATGAGAAGGGGTTAATTAATAATCTTGTTGTGCAGGGTCCTTTAGGGAAGAGTGACCATAACATGTTAGAATTCTTCATTAAGATGGAAAATGAAGAAGTCCAATCCAAAACTAGGGTCCTAAATCTAAACAAAGGAAACTACGAAGGTATGAGGAGGGAGTTGGCTATGATAGATTGGGGAGCTTCATTAAAAGGCAAGACAGTGGATAGGCAATGGCTAACATTTAAGGAACGAATGCATGAATTGCAACAGTTATACATTCCTTTCTGGCGCAAAAACACAAAAGGAAAAGCTAACAAAAGAAATTAAGGATAGTATTAGATCCAAAGAGGAGTCATATAAAGTTGCCAGAAAAAGTAGCAAGCCTGAGGACTGGGAGCAGTTTAGAAGTCAGCAAAAAAGGACCAAGAGATTGATTTAAGAGGGGAAAAATAGAGTGAGAGTAAACTTGCAAGGAACATAAAAGCTGACTGTAAAAGCTTCTACAAGTATGTAAAAAGAAAAAGATTAGTGAAGACAAATGTAGGTCCCTACAATCAGAAATGGGAGAATTTATAATGGGGAACAAGGAAATGGCCGAGCAATTAAACAGATACTTTGGTTTTGTCTTCACGGTAGAGGACACAAATAACTTCCCAGAAATGTTAAGGAACCACGGGTCTAGTGAGGAGGAGGAATTAAAGGAAATTAGTATTAGTAAAAAAATAGTGCTGGAGAAATTAATGGGACTGAAAGCTGATAAATTCCAAGGGCCTGATGATCTGCATCCCAGAGTACTAAAAGAGGTAGCCATGGAAATAGTGGATGCATTGGTTGTCATCTTCCAAAATTCTATAGATTATGGAACAGTTCCTGCAGATTGGAGGGTGGCAAATGTAACCCCACTATTTAAAAAAAAAAAGAGGGAGAGAGAAAACAGGGAACTACAGACCGGTTAGCCTAACATCAGTAGCAGGGAAAATGCTAGAGTCTATTATAAAGGATACTTAGAAAATATCAACGGGATTAGACAAAGTCAATATGGATTTATGAAAGGGAAATCATGTTTGACAAACCTACTGGAGTTTTTTGAGGATGTAACTGGTAGAATAGATAAGGGAGAACCAGTGGATGTGTATTTGGATTTTCAGAAGGCCTTTGATAAAGTCCCACATAAGACATTAGTGTGCAAAATTAAAGCACATGGGATTGGGGGTAATATACTGGCATGGATTGAAAATTGGTTAACAGACAGGAAACAGAGTAGGAATAAATGGGTCTTTTTCGGGGTGGCAGGCGGTGATTAGTGCTTGAGCCACAGCTATTCACAATATATATCAATGATTTGGATGAGGGAACCAAATGTAATATTTCCAAGTTTGCTGACTGTACAAAACTAGGTGGAGTTGTGAGGAGGATGCAAAGAGGCTTCAAGGCGATTTAGACAAGTTGAGTGAGTGGGCAGATGCAGTATAACGTGGATAAATGTGAAGTTAGCCACTTTGGTAGGAAAAACAGAAAGGCAGAGTATTATTTAAATGGTGATAGATTGGGAAATGTTGATGTACAAAGGGACCTGGGTATCCTTGTATACCAGTCACTGAAAGCAGACATGCAGGTGCAGCAAGCAGTTAGGAAGGCAAATGGTATGTTGGCCTTCATTGCTAGAGGATTTGAGTACAAGAGCAAGGATGTCTTACTACAGTTATACAGGGCCTTGGTGAGACCACACCTGGAATACTATTTGCAGTTTTGGTCTCCTTACCTAAGAAAGGATATACTTGCCATAGAGGGAATGCAGCGAAGGTTCACCAGACTGATTCCTGGGATGGCAGGACTGTCATATGAGGAGAGATTGGGTCGACTAGGCCTGTATTCACCTTGAGTTTAGAAGAATGAGAGGGGATTACATTGAAAGGTATAAAATTCTGACAGGGCTAGACAGACTGGCTGCAGGGAGGATGTTTCCCCTGGCTGGGGGTCTAGAATGAGGGGTCACAGTCTCAGGATACAGGGTATGACATTTAGGACTGATGAGAAATTTCTTCACTGAGGGTGGTGAACCTGTAGAATTCTCTACCACAGAAGGCTGTGGAGGCCAAGTCACTGAATATATTTAAGAAGGAGATAGATAGATTTCTAGACGCAAAAGGCGTCAAGGGGTATGGAGAGAGAGCGGGAATATGGTATTGAGATAGAGGATTAGCCATGATCATATTGAATAGCAGAGCAGGCTCGAAGGGCCGAATGGCCTACTCCTGCTCCTATTTTTCTATGTTTCTAACAAAAAATAGCGCAAAACATTGGGTTCAATTTCACACCGTACACTCCAAACACACAGTTGTGAACTAATACTCGGCAATGCAAACATTTCCACTGTATGCTGCAGATTTTGAAGTACATGGGTAATTTGAATACTTTGAGAATAGACTAAAATGAAGACTTGGGCATGTATTTATATGGCACCTTTCACATCCTCAAGCTGTTCCAAAGCACGACCAATGAGCAAATGAATTGCTTTTTGAAGTGTAGTCACTTGTGTTTTGGTACATAAATGTGACAGCCAATTTGCAAGGTCGCACAGACCTAAGTAAGTTAATCTACTTTGGCATTGGTTGTGAACATTGGAAAAAACTTTCTGCTTCACTTTGGGGGGGGGGGGGAAAGTGCCACTGGATCTCCAGTTGAACACTCGGACACCTTAGTTAATCTGAAAGACAGTGGGCTGGATTTTCTGACCCCCCACAGGTGCATACGAGGTATGTATGCACCCATAGGGGCTGCGCAAGTGCCTGGTTTAGGCATGCAAAGCGCATTCGCTGAAACCTGGCACTTGCGATCTGTCAAGAATCCTCTTGACAAATCGCACGCATGCCCGGGAGATGGGCCTCCGCGAGCAGGGAGTTGCTCTTTCTGCACAACTTCCACCTGCTGAAAACCTTTAAACATATTATGCCTGCTTTTACCAGCATAAGCGTTTTAAAAAATTAAAAACTTAAAAAATTTCACTGATTTATAATTTAGAAATACTTTAAAAAAGGTAATTAAAAGCAGGAAATGCTGGAAATACTCAGCAGGTCAGGCAGCATCTGTGGAAAGAGAAACAGAGTTAACGTTTCAGGTCGATGACCCTTCGTCAGAACTGGAGAAAGTTGGAGATGGAACAGGTTTTTAAGCAAGTGTCAGGGCAGGGAAAGGGGGAGGGGAGGAAAGAACAAAAGGGAAGGTCTGTGATAGGCTGGAAGGCAGGAGAGATTAAGAGACAAAAAAGGGATGATGGTGCAGGGCAAAAGGAGATGATAATGGGACAAGTGAAGAAACAAAAGATGACTCTAGATGAAGTGTAAATGGCAATGGCAGAATGATCGACAGCTGCCATGTGTTTATTTTTAGCCCTGTAAAAAAAAAAACTTACATTTTTGTTTAAAATATTTAATTTAATGTCAATTTAAAAAAAATTATTTTATGTTTAAGTGATCCCCATTCATACTTTTGACAGATCTGTGCGTACAGACCTGTCAAAAGTGTGAAGGGGGATTCCCTTCTTTGATTGGTTCCCCGTGGCCCACGTGATCCCAGGTACGCTTGCGAACTGCCTGCGCCCCTGGGATACCTGGGCCTCTGCGCATATCGTAGTGGAGAGGCCCAGGATCACAAGCCTCTGGACCTACGGAGCCAGCAGGTACGTTCGTAGAACTGCTGAAGTAAGCTTGTGGATTGCTTGGCCCACAGTCAGATTTTCACATGCAATGGTACAGTCACATGGGTAAATTAGGCCTTAATGTTTTCCAGTTGTAACTGTTGAAAAAGGTTTTGTACTGTTCAAGATCAACAAAACTACAGCTCAATTTAGATATTATGCAAGCATAAAGAAAATAAAGCTACCAAATGTGCTGTAATTTTACTATGACACTTCTGTACTACTTTGCTCTTTGAATTTCTCCCATGAGTCCCTCATGCCTACTGAAATATGGTTTAAAGTTTTATGCAGTTTCCTGATGTTTAGTGCAGTTTTGACAATGCTTGTAAATGGAAGTCTTGGCTGAATGGTTATGTATAGATTTTCTCTCAAAATTAGAAATTACCACATACCCTATTTAAATTTAAACTAGCCTATGTCCTTCTACTTAGTAACCAAAATATTAGTGTGTGAAGTTCATTGTATAAGACTAGATGACTGTTATTAAAGAGTGTACCTGCCAACCTAGAAAACTAGCAGACACAGTCCCCCGCTGCCCCCCCCCCCCCCACCCCAAACTAACAACTTGTCTTAAGACATGTGAAGACAGAGTTAAGTTTAAAATGCAGCAGGACACCACCTTCTCATAGATTTAACTGCACTCTTGTTGCAACAAGGAAATAAAAAGTGCATAAGATGGAATTAGAAGTTGCTGAATGAGAATGGAAGTTTATGTATATGGAATTAGTTGTGAAGGCATGAGATTCATTTTCTAATGAGTTGATTGACACTTGGTGCATTGTCAATTTTTTGGAACCTAATGGGCCAGACTTTTCTGTGAGCGGCAAATGAACGGCGCCCACTGTTCGTTAGACTTGCGCTTGCCCATAGACTTTCGATCAGATTTTGCACGACAAGTTACTGTCAGTGGGACATCCTCTACAGGGCATCTGGAACCTGAGAACAGGGCAAGCAACTTTTCTTTAATCATTCATGGGATGTGAGCATCGCTGGCAAGGCCAGCATTTATTGTCCTTGAGACTGTGCTAGTGAGCTGCCCTTTTAAACCACTGCAGTCTGAGGTGAAGGTACTCTCACTCGCACCAAGTCCCGTTCACCTATCACCCCAGTGCTCGCTGACCATTGGCTCCCGGTGTGGCAACGCCTCTTAAAATTCTCATCCTTGTTTTCAAATCCCTCCATGGCCTCACCCCTCCTGATCTCTGTAACCTCCTCCAGCCCTACAACGTTCCATGATCTCTGCGTGCATCCCATTCCGGCCTCTTGCGCATCCCTGATTTTTAATCGCTCCACCATTGGCAGCTGGCTGCCTAGGCTCTAAGCTCTGGAATTCACCCCCCACTCCCCCCAAACCATAAACCTCTCCTCCCTTTCTAGCTTGTTCTCCTTTTTAAGACTTTCCTTAAACCTATTTCTTTCACCAAGCTTTTGGTCACCTGTCCCAATATTGGCTCAGTGTCAATTTTTGTTAACATGCCTGTGAAGAGTCTTGGGATGTTTTCCTACATTAAAGGCACTATATAAATGCAAGTTGTTGTTGGCCCTCATGACCTTGTTATATCTCATGACCTGCAGGAGGATAAATTGAGACATTCTGGCTTCACATTAAAATTCAAAGTTGGAATAGTACATATACAAATAATGGCAATCTGGTATCAAGAGAATAGTCTTGAATGAAAAGCCTACTCTTCATTCAAGTTGCTTAATTGAATGAAATCTCTGGTAATTCAGTTGTTTAAGCACTAATTTCCCACTTTGCTATGTACCTTGTATTACTTAATTCAATTTATTAAATAATTCACAATTTTAAGCAGAACAATATACTTCGAATCATCAGGAGTAGACTGTGGTGAAATCTCATGTTATGCCCAGAGGTGCGTGTAATCGTGCGTAAAGCAAATACCCAGCGTAAAAGATAGCGGAAACTCTGGCGCATGTGTGTCACATACATAATTACACTATACCCAAATTTCCTCGTTCTTGTGCCCGTCTAGACATTGAAATTTACGCTGGTTTCTGTGCCAATCTTGCAGTAATTTATGTCCAAATTTCCTGCGGAGCTTGTTTGTCTGCGCCAGAACGTAAACTGGCGTACAACGGGCGCAAATTCAGCAATACCTTGTATTCTAAATGGCTGGACGGAGGCTTGAATTAATGGTTATTTTAGTCCTATCCTAATGAAGTTGATCAAAACTGTACACCTGTATGCTAACTTTTTTTTAAATAATCAAACTTGGGAATAAGTTAAACATTGTTCTTCACCTGGCCAGGAAGCCCAAATGCAAATTTTTTTGAAACCCAGATCTGAATAGTAGCTACAACTGGCTCACGTGGTTTCATACAAGCACCATTATAAATTGTGTTGCTGAATTGGTCCAGTACCTATTCATTTTGATAAATACTTGCAAACTCAATGCTACCCAATGCGTCAATCTCTGTTTTAGCAAATCACAATATCGAAGAAGTGAGCAATTCTAATTCTACAACTCTGCAGCTGTGCTTTAGTTATTTACAAAACGTGATAAAATGAAGCGTCACGCCCACCGATCTTTAGAAATTGCACGGGTGCACTAATACAGGTCTATGGAGAATGCTCTGGATCTTCCAATTTATGTATTGCAGTTTGAATGTTGACTTAGATAAGTTGATGTGCACTGGAGGAGAACATGAAAAGGTATTTGAATCGCTAGGGCAGACACTGCAGTTTCTATAACAGTTTATTTATATAGAAGGAAGTAAAAATGTTGTTTTTGAACAAAAGTATCAATAGTTATAAAAGTGACTCCTTAAAATTGTAAAGCTTCAGACCCGAGAAATGCAATGACTCCTCCAGTTATGCCAATATCAGGTGACTTGGGTCCTGCCATGCCTTAAGATTTTAGAGGTAAACCTTCCATCAGCACGTAACACATAGTAATCATTTTTTAAATAATTTATTCATATACAGTATTGAGAAATCTTTTTAATGCAGAAAACTCCCTTGAGCTGGTCTTTTGCAGGGGGGTGGAGTTATGTAAATGAGTGGCGGATGGTTTTGGCAAATGTATCTGAAACAATCGAGGAAATTCACACGTAGCGATGTTTCGCCATACAACCGGCGTAAATCAGTTACACGTAAATTTGCTTGGAAGAAAAGGCGCAACACCGTCCTTGCGCTGTAGTTATGCCCAGGAAATTCCAGGCCTGCGATATATCTTGTTTGCTTTGTGAAATGACGATTCCACCCTGAATTTTTGATAACATCAAGTATCATTGTCACTTGTGCTCTGGGTGTCTTCATTCCATTATTGTGATTTAAAAAAAAAAATAGCTGCTGAAGATGGGTTATCTTAGTCTTTAACATTAGTTTTACTGTACTCACTGTCACAAACAGAACAAAGGATTGACCTTTTTGCAGCAGGTAAGTCGGGACTCTAATGTTTTTCAACAAGTTTTTAAAATTCCATGGAAATCAAATGGATTAATTACTTTAACCTTTTGTAACTTCTTTCCTTCCCCTCCCCAAAAGAAATGAGACAAAAGTCCAGCTTGTTGACCTCCTTAATGGCCTTCAGTGTGTCTCCTTGGTTCACTTGCTTGTAATTTATACTGGTACAGTCTGTAGATATCTTCATTTTATCTCATCTCTTTTGCCATTTTGCTCCCCCACCCAAACAAAATATACTTAAATTAACCCATTGAGACATACAGGCCACATGTCAGGATTACTGTTCCCTCATTACTTAAGGGTATGGTTGCATTTTTTTTAGGTTTCCCCTAATCTTTTTTGGCTTAGTTCAGAAAATGTCCACTTTCTCCAAGTTGCAAATGAAATTATTTTCAGAGCTTGTGTGAATGGATTAAATATTGCATTTGAATCACTTGTATTACCAATAATCTTCTGTATTTGAGTGCAGGTGAGGAGTGCTTGTTGCCGTCACCTGTTAACCATGTTCCACGTGGATATGCAGGCACCTTCTGTAGTGCTACTTGGATGCTATCTCCATGGCATACTTTTTAAGGGTCGGATTTTCCGATCGGAGGCTTTCTGCGTGCGGATGCCTCCGATCGGGAAAAATCTACAAACTTACCTGCTGGCTCCGTAGGTCCCGACACTTCCGATCCTGGTCAGAGCGCATAGAGGCCCAGGTATCCCAGGCAGTTCGCAAGCGTCCCTAGGATCACGTAGGTCATGGGAAACCAATCAAAGAAGGGAAACCCCCTGCACACTTTTGACCGGTCTCTCTGCATAGATCTGTCAAAATGGGGATCACATTAAAAAACAGTTAAACATTAAATACATTTTTTAAAATCACAATTAAAATTACATTAAATTAAATATTTTAAACACATTTAATTTTTTGAGAAAAATAGTTTTTATGGGGCTAAAAATAAATGTACCTTTTTTTAAAAATCTTTTAAAATTGAGTGAATTTTTTAATTTTTTTGCTTTTTTAAACTCTTATGCTGGTAAAAGCAGGCCTTGCGCCTGCTATTACCAGGTGTAAGATTTTTAAAGATTTTTAGCGGGCGGAAGTTGTGCAGAAAGCGGAACTCTCCACCTAGAGACCCTTCTCCCGAGTAGGCAGATGATCTGGTAAGAGGATTCTTGACAGATCGGAAGTGCCAGTTTTCAGCGCATGCGCTTCGCATGCTTGAAACCGGCACTTGCGAGGCCCCTACAGGTGCATACGCACCTCGTACACACCCATGGGGGTCGGAAAATCCGGGCCAATCTCTCATTTTCCTGCCTAATAAGACGGATAGGTCTAGAAGTGGGCTCAGCTGACTGGAGTTACCGATGATCAATACACTGTAGCTAGCCTGTAATGTTGGCAGCGAACAAGGCTCCCTTCCCAGTCTAGACGGTTTGAAACCAGATACTTGTCCCCCATTCTCCACATAGCTACGCAACCAGGTTAAATGGTGCCTGTTACAGGATTTCTTCAGATGTGGCCTCTTCCCAAATGCTTGATCTTAACACTGGGCTGACCAGGTTCTAATCTGGGCTAAATGGCTTTCAGCTATCGGGACTGAACTCCTCCTGTAGGATAAGGGACTTGTGCAGATCATCCCTACTGTTTGAATGCAGTCTTGTGCACTTAGCTTCATGCTTCTGTTGTAGCTGTAGACTTTGATCAGGTAGGATTGTCACTGAACAATTGGAGGGGCTGCCAAAAATTCCAAATTTTATTGGTTCCAATACAGCGCAACAGGGCAAATTGTGATTCAACTGAATAAGACAATCTACAGTTACGCCTTGGGAAACCTTGAATGGGTTACTTGAAAGTTTGTTGATTTGAGTAATCCTCATACTTAGATATATTTTTGAACCTCTAGCAGATGGATTTTGCCTCTTGGTAGATCTGTTTCAAGGGGAAATATTCTTATAAAACATCCTGCTGATTCCATTGTGTTTCAATCAAAACCTTTGGTATTTGCTATTTAAGGCTTTTTTTAAATTCATTTATGGGATGTGGGCATCGCTGGCAAGGCCAGCATTTATTGCCCATCCCTAATTGCCCTCGAAAGTGGTGGTGAGCCACCGCTGCAGTCCGTGTGGTGAAGGTACTCCCACAGTGCTGTTACGTAGGGAGTTCCAGGATTTTGACCCAGCGACGATGAAGGATTGGCGATATACTTCCAAGTCAGGATGGTGTGTGACTTGGAGGTGGTGGTGTTCCCATGCGCCTGCTACCCTTGTCCTTCTAGGTGGAAGAGGTCGTGGGTTTGGGAGGTGCTGCAGAAGAAGCCTTGGCGAGTTGCTGCAGTGCATCTTGTAGATGGTACACACTGCAGCCACGGGACGCCGGTGGTGGAGGGAGTGAATGTTTAAGGTGGTAGATGGGCCAATCAAGCGGGCTGCTTTGTCCTGTATGGTATCTAGCTTCTTGAGTGTTGCTGGTGCTGCACTCATCCAGGCAAGTGAAGAGTATTCCATCACACTCCTTATTTGTGCCTTGTAGATGGTAGTAAGGCTTTGAGGAGTCAGGAGATGAGACACTCGCTACAGAATACCTAGCCTCTGACCTCTTGTTGCCACAGTATTTGTGGCTGGTTAAGTTTCTGGCCAATGGTGACCCCTAGGATGTTGATGGTGGGGGATTCGGCAATGGTAATGCCATTGAATGTCAAGGGGCGGTGCTTAGACTCTCGCTTGTTGGAGATGGTCATTGCCCGGCACTTCTGTGGCGTGAATGTTACCTGCCACTTATCAGCCCAAGCCTGAACGTCGTCCAGGTTTTGTTGCATACGGCCATGGACTGCTTCATTATCTGAGGAGTTGTGAATGGCACTGAACACTGCAGTCATCAGCGAACCTCCCCATTTCTGACCTTGTGTTGGAGGGAAGGTCATTGATGAAGCAGCTGAAGATGGTTGGGCCTAGGACACTGCCCTGAGGAACTCCTGCAGCGATGTCCTGGGGCTGTGATGATTGACCTTCAATCACCACAACCATCTTCGTTTGTGCTAGGTATGACGCCAGCCAGTGGAGAGTTAACCCCCCCTCCCCCCACGGATGCCCATTGACTTCAGTTTTACTAGGGCTCCTTCATGCCACACTCTGTCAAATGCTGCCTTGATGTCAAGGGCAGTCACTCTCTCCTCACCTCTGGAATTCAGCTCCTTTGTCCATGTTTGGACTAAGGCTGTAATGAGGTCAGGAGCAGAATGGTCTTGGCGGAACCCAAACTGGGCATCGGTGAGCAGGTTATTGGTGAGTAAGTGCTGCTTGATAGCACTGTCGATGACACCTTCCATCACTTTGCTGATGATTGAGAGTAGACTGATGGGGTGGTAATTGGCCGGATGGGATTTGTCCTGCTTTTTGAGGACAGGACATACCTGGGCAGTTTTCCACATTACATAGAAACATAGAATCTAGGAGCAGGAGTAGGCCATTCGGCCCGTCGAGCCTGCTCCACCATTCAATACGATCATGGCTGATCATCCAAATCCAGTACCCTGTCCCTGCTTTAATCCCCACAGTACACATATCCCACCCTACCCCTGTAACCCCACGTATTTAATTCCCCCTAACATATCCCATCCTATCCCCATAACCCCACATATTTAATCCCCCCCTAACACTGCTCCACCATTCAATACGATCATGGCTGATCATCCAAATCCAGTACCCTGTCCCTGCTTTAATCCCCACAGTACACATATCCCACCCTACCCCTGTAACCCCACGTATTTAATTCCCCCTAACATATCCCATCCTATCCCCATAACCCCACATTGTCTGATAGATGCCAGTGTTGTAGCTGTACTGGAACAGCTTGGCCGGGATGTTGTCAGGGCCCATAGCCTTTGCTGTATCCAGTGCACTGAGCCGTTTCTTTATCATGTAGAGTGAATCGAATTGGCTGAAGACTGGCTTCTGTGATGGTGGGGACCTCAGGAGGAGGCCAATATGGATGATCCACTCTGTGCCTCTGGCTGAAGATGGTTGCAAACGCTTCAGCCTTGTCTTTTGCTCCTCCATCATTAAGGATGGGGATATTCATGGAGCCTCCTCCTCCCGTTAGTTGTTTAATGGTCGTCCACCATTCACGACTGATGTGGCAGGATTGCAGAGCTTTGATCTGATCTGTTGATTGTGGGATCGCTTAGCCCTGTCTATAGCATGCTGCTTCTGCTTTTTAGCATGCATATAGTCCTGTGTTGCAGCTTCCCCAGGTTGGCACCTCATTTTTAGGTATGCCTGGTGCTGCTCCTGGCATGCTCTTCTACACTCTTATTGAACCAGGGTTGGTCCCCTGGCTTGGTGGTAATGGTAGAGTGAGGGATATGCCAGGCCATGAGGTTACAGATTGTGGTGGAATACAATTCTGCTGATGGCTCACAGCACCTCGTGGATGCCCAGTTTTGAGCTGCTAGATCTGTTCTGAATCTCTCATTTAGCACGGTGGTAGTGCCACACGATGGAGGGTGTCCTCAGTGTGAAGACAGGACTTCGTCTCCACAATGACTCTGCGGTGGTCACTGCTACCAATATTGTCATTGGCAGATGCATCTGCGACAGGTAGATTGGTGAGGACGAGGTCAAGTAGGTTTTTTCCCCTCGTGTTGGTGGTTCTCACCACCTGCCGCAGGCCCAGACTGGCAGTTATGTCCTTCAGGGCTCGGTCAGTAGTGGTGCAACCAAGCCACTCTTGGTGATGACATTGACCTTTCTTGGTTTGTGACTTTTGTTGGGCTTTTCGAATGAACAGAATAGTTTTGTGGGAAAAGAGCCAGAGGATCATGTGAATGACATATACAGGAAACTCTTTATTAACCGGCACCCAAATATCCGGAAATCTCTCTTAACCGGCAAAATTCTTGAGTAGGTAACTGGGGTTTTCCTTCATCTCTCTACACTGGATCGTAGCATTATATGGGCCAAGTCTTTGCTGAATGCTCGCTGTAAGATCTGTCACAAGAAGGGAGATGCAGAAATTCTTTAATGTGACCAGGGTTCCTGCACCTGTGGCCGTGCACCAGGGACTCCTGGATCTGTGGCCATGTACGGGGCTCCCCGTACCTTGGTAGATATAACTCTCCGTTATCCGGACTTTTTGATAAACCGGCACCACGCCGGTCCCGTCTGTGCCGGTTAATAAAGAGTTTCCTGTATATTGTTCCTGATGTCAAGCATCTTAAGTCACTTGTGCTTGTAGTTCTTCCTGTTGGCTATCTGAGTTATGCTATGCTAATGCCTCCATTCATAGTGAAGAGAACACTACAAGGTGGATAACTTTGGGTTTGACAAATTATCTGGGTTTTTAATCTTGCCTGTATTCAAAGCAACTTGGGTCAGTTTTGTGTCTTACAAAATATGATTAAGATTTTCTCCTTTGATCAAGGGTTATCTTTCATTCCTTTTGTCTAAGCTGGATGCAGCACTTTAATATGAAATGTGTTATTGATTAACCGCATTCTTTAGCATTTTTAATTATTGACTTGACTACCCATCAGTCTAGAATGGAAAGTATTTCAATCCAATTTTTATAATGCATAATGGAAAGTTGCAAATTTAAAAAAGCTGATTGGTGCAAATCAAATTCTACTTGGCATGTGTACGGGAGCAATCATTCGGGTGCTGTTGATTCAGACTTACTCTGGCTTTCCAGTGTCAATGGGACTTTTGATGGGATGGGGAAAGTGAGTCATGTTTTACCACTTGCTTCCTAATGGCTTCTGTTTCTCAAATATTGGAATCCTTTATTGTCTATAAAGCTGCTCCTAATTTTAATGAACTTTTAAATAATGTGGAAGGCAATTCAAATGTGGGTCTCCACTAATGGTGATTGTAACGACCAGTATGAGGGTTATGTCTTCATAACAAAATTAACATTTGCAAAAGTGTTTTTGCTGCCTATCTAAATAAAAATATACTCAAGGACAACTTGGCACGTGATGGTGCATGTTGTGTTTGAGAGCATTTTAAAAGTTGAACAGTATTCTGTACAACAATTCTGTACAAGAATGTTTCACCAGTGATTGCATTTTAAGGGAAAAATAAAGATCTGCAACGTTGCTAGTAATGTAGTTTTAAGTACCTAAATCTTCCCCTCTACTGAAAGAAGTCTGACTTTAAGCAAATTTGGCTTTTCTTCAAGACGACAACATTTTAAGATAACGGAGCTTGGGATCGGAATGTATCCATTTTGGGAACTGTTGTGTAGTAACTTTAGTAAAAGTATGTTTCTGGCAGTCCTGTTTATTTTTAGAAATTCTGTTTCTCAGGTCTAGCCATTGGAGACATCCCTGACCATCAGACAATTGGTATAGTCCTGACTGTTGTAGGTGTAGTAATATTGGACTTTTGCGCAGATGCAACAGAGGGACCAATCCGAGCTTACTTGCTGGATGTGGCAGACACTGAAGAGCAAGATATGGCACTCAATATCCATGCATTTTCTGCAGGTATGTAGTTTATAATCTGTTTTAATTTAGTTTACTTTTTTGTGCTATTTTTAAATTTACCTCCGTAAAATGCGAGGGGGAGAAGACCTTGATAAAATTGTGAACTTTACACGATTATGATGTGAATCATGTAATTGATCCACACAGGTACAAAAATAGTCTATGTACAATTCAAAGTGCCAACCATCCCAAGGTGAAAGTATTCCCAAACCTTTTGTTAAATTGCTCTGTTTTTAAAAGCCGTTCGGATAATTTACTTTTTAGCTGAATATGCATGAGAAGCCTGTTTTTAAAAAAAAAAGGAATTTTATATTTAATAATGTACTTTACAAGTTACAAAATCCATTTTAAAAATAAAGATTTGCAATTCTGTATTGCCTCCGGACATCCCAAAGGGCTTTACAACCATTAAGCACTTTTAAAGTGTAGTCACTGTTGTAACGCAAGAAATGCGGGAGCGAATTTGCGCACAGCAAGGTCCCACAAACAGCAGTGTGATGATGACCAGATAATTTTTTTTACTGATGTTGATTGAGAGATATTGTCCAGGACACCAGGGAGAGCTCCACTCGAAATAGTACCATGGGATCTGTTACGTTCACCTGAGAGGACAGATGGGGCCTCAGTTTAACATCTCATCTGAAAGACGGAACCTCTGACAGTGCAGCACTCCCTCAGTACTGCACTGGACTGTCAATATAGATTTTGTGATCAAGCCTCTGGAGTGGGACTTGAATCCACAACCTAAAGATTAAAAAAAACTTGCATTGAATATGTTGCTGTTTGTTACCCTAATGTATTGCACAAGTATTCAGCATAGCTATTCCAACTGGTTTTTACACTTGATTTTTACTAATTGTTTTATCCATTAATACTCCCACATCCCTCTTTTATATGGGAAATATATTCTCTAGTCAAGAGAAACTAAGCTTTTCTATCTCTTTGTGGGTGACATAGATGTGTATACCATAGAGTCTTGGAGGCCACATATAAAGTTTAAGACCCATCGTTTCAGCCTGTTCTTGCCCCGCGGAACTCATCTCTTCCTATCTCGACTCTCTTTCTCCTTGTCCAGTCTCTTCCCACCTACATCCGCGACTCTTCTGACGCCCTCCGCCACTTTAACAGTTTCCTGGCCCCAACCGTCTCCTTTTTACTGGACGTCCAATCCCTGTACACCTCCATCCCCCACCAGGATGGCCTGAGGGCGCTCTGCTTCTTCCTTGAACAGAGGCCCAACCAGTCCCCATCCACCACCACCCTGGTTCTTTTTTTATAATCTTTTTCAAACACGGTGGCATAGTGGTTAGCACTGTTGCCTCACAGAGCCAGGGACCCGGGTTCGAATCCGGCCCCGGGTGACTGTCTGTGTGGAGTTTGCACATTCTCCCCGTGTCTGCGTAGGTTTCCTCCGGGTGCTCCGGTTTCCTCCCACAGTCCAAAGATGTGCGGGTTAGGTTGATTTGGCTATGATAAATTGACCCTTAGTGTTAGGGGGGGATTAAATACGTGGGGTTACGGGGATAGGGTGGGATATGTGTCGGTGCAGGCTCGATGGGCCGAAATGGCCTCTATCTGCACTGTGGGGATTCTGTGATTCCTCCGCTTGGCTGAACTTGTTCTCACATTGAACAACTTCTTCTCCTTTGACTCCACTCACTTCTTCCGAATTAAAGGTGTTGCTATGGGAACCCGCATGGGTCCTAGCTATGCCTGCCTTTTTGTGATACAGGTGGAACATTCTTTGTTCCAGTCCTGCTCAGGTCCCCTCCCTCGCCTCTTTTTCCGGTACATTGATGACTGTATCGATGCCGTTTCCTGCTCACGCCCTGAACTAGAAAATGTCATTCACTTTGCTTCCAATTTCCACCCTTCCCTCACCTTCACATGGTCCATCTCTGACTCTTCCCTTCCTTGCCTTCTGTCTCCATTTCTGGGGATAGACTATTGACAAACATCCACTATAAGCCCACTGACTCCCACAGCTACCTGGACTACACTTCCTCCCACTCCGCTTCCTGTAAGGACTCTATTCCATTCTCCCAGTTTCTTCGTCTCCGCCGCATCTGCTCTGACGATGCCACCTTCCATATTAGTGCTTCCGATATGTCTTCCTTTTTCCTCAACTGAGGATCCCCCTCTACCGTGATTGACATGGCCCTCGACCGTGTCCGTTCTATTTCCCGCACTTCTGCTCTTATCCCTTCCCCTCCCTCCCAGAGCCACGATAGAGTTCCGCTTGTCCTCACCTTTTACCTCACCAGCCTCCACATTCAACGGATCATCCCCATTTCCGCCACCTCCAGCGTGATCCCACCACCAAACACATCTTCCCCTCCCCTTGCAGCATTCCGAAGGGACCGCTCCCTCTGCGACTCCCTGGTCCACTCCTCTATCACCCCCAACACCCCTTCCCACAGCACCTTCCCATGCAAGCGCAGGAGATGCAACACATGCCCTTTTACCACCTCCTCCCTTCCCACTGTCCAGGGCCCCAAACACTCCTTCCAGGTGAAACAGCGATTTACTACTTGTACTTGTAATTTAGTATACTGTATTCGCTGCTCACGATGCGGTCTCCTCTACAGTGGGGAGACCAAACACAGATTGGGTGACCGCTTTGTGGAACACCTCCGTTCAGTCCATAAGGGTGACCCCGAGCTTCCGGTCACCTGTCACTTTTATTCTCTGCTCCACTCTCACTCTGATCTCTCTGTCCACGGCCTCTTGCACTGTTCCAACGAAGCTCAACGTAAGCTCGAGGGACAGCACCTCATCTTTTGATTAGACACTTTACAGCCTTGTGGACTCAACATCGACTATAACCTTGGCCCCAATTTTTTTTTCTCTCTCATGGCAGCTGTTGATGATTCTGCCATTGCCATTTACACCTCGAGTTGTTTCTTAACTTGTCCCATTACCATCTCCTTTTGCCTTGCGCTATCATCCCTTTTCTCTTTTAATCTCTCCTGCCTTCCATCCTATCACAGACTTTCCCTTTTGTTCTTTCCTCCCCTCCTTCCTGTCCCTACACTTGCTTAAAATCTGTTACATCTCTAACTTTTTCCAGTTCTGACAAAGGGTCATTGACCTGAAACGTTAACTCTGTTTCTCTCCACAGATGCTGCCTGACCTGCTGAGTATTTCCAGCATTTTCTGTTTTTATTATAAAGTTTAAGGCCTTGTTCCCGTAAACAATCCGTTAAACCATTTATTTTCATATAACTCTGGGTGACCATCTGTTTAGAATTTAAAGAAACAGTGCTAAGAACAGCCATTTCCAAACCTCCAGGCCCACAAAATTCA
This sequence comes from Squalus acanthias, assembly GCA_030390025.1. Taxonomy (NCBI): domain Eukaryota; kingdom Metazoa; phylum Chordata; class Chondrichthyes; order Squaliformes; family Squalidae; genus Squalus; species Squalus acanthias. The sequence goes on along the minus strand of CM059432.1, from coordinate 17,229,262 downwards.
AACTGGATAAACTAACAAATAAGAAATACAAACACAAACCAGGCCTTAAACTTTATATGTGGCTTCTGAGACTCTACAGTAAACACATCTATGTCGCCCACAAAAACAGAAAATCTTGGATTCTCTCCGATATAGAAGAGGGATGTGGGAGTATTAGTGGATAAAACAATTAATAAAATCATGAGTATAATGACAGGGGGTATCGAACATTTGTTCACCTCCCCTCTGCACCCCGGCCCTCCCAAGCTAGCGTACTGTCTACAATTCACCTTCCTGTAGTTGGGACATCCTAGCTTTGAAGCAGATGTGAAGAAGGGCAACCAAACTTATGATGGGAATTAGGCACCTGAGCTACAAGGGGGAACTTGAGGTAGTTGGAGATGTTTACCTTGAAAAGAAGATTCACAGGAGACTTCATCAAAGTTTAAGATTCGAAGGGGCATTGATCGACTGATCCCATATAAATTGTTTGGCATAACTGCAATGTTGTTAACCTGGGGACAAAGACTTGAGCTCAGAAGAGTGAGTTTAAATGTAACTACTTCACACAGGGTAATGAAGATATGGAACTGACTGCCTGGGTATATGGTAGCCTCAACTAATTCAGGAGACAGCTGGCAGTTTTCTTAATTGAATGAGTTTATGGAATTTTTTTGACCTTTTTGGGGTGAATCACAATGATCTTTTCTGATCCTGTACGTTCCTACTCCTTGGTCTCTTTTTTAGATGGGACTTAAAAGATTGTAACTGTACTGGGAGACAGCCCATAATTTTGACTAGAACTTGCATTTATTAAGGAGGGCCCGAAATCATTCAGAAAGATAGTTTATAGATGCAGATTAAGAATCTAATTTGGTTTTCACCTCTAATTTCTCCCTAGGTCTGGGTGGAGCTGTTGGCTATATGCTGGGTGGCTTAGATTGGACACAGACCGCTTTGGGTCAGATCTTCAAATCCCAACAACAGGTCCTCTTCTTCTTTGCAGCCATCATCTTTTCTGTGTCTGTTGCTTTACATCTTTTCAGCATTGAAGAGGAGGAGTATAACCCTCAACAAGACCGTGTTGATGAAGAAACTGAGACACGGTCAACTGTTAAACTGAATGACGGCCTCCCACCCCTCCCTCGGCTTGACCTGCTCCACAACGAAGGACCTTACTCTGCTTCAGTCTTCCCTGATGAAACATGCTCTGTGCAAGATGTCAATCTCGATTTCCTGGATGTAAATATTGGACGCAGCCAAAGTGACTCTGTTTTGCACATGCCTGATGCAACAATAGAAATTGAATCAGAGTTGTTTTTTTTGCGGGACATTGAACCTTCCATTTTTCAGGACCAATGTGATATCCTGTGTCACTCTTTAGCAAGTTTACCCAAAAGTAACAACCAGGAGATTATATCCAGGTTCAATCAAGTGTCTGCTTTGCTCAGGGAACGTGAGTTTGAAGATGTTTTGCAGGATGATCTGAAGACTGATTCCAAAGTGGCAAATGGGCTTGCTGGTGACCTTACTAATGGTAGTATCAACCATAACACCTGCAGGGTTGGAATGAAACCATCGACGACCTGCAGCTCCATGCGCAGACGGAGGCACATGTTCTACCGGCAGCCATCTCACACTTTTTCATACTACGGCAAGATGGGTTCCCACCGTTACCGCTTCCGTCGTGCCAATGCCATTGTCCTGATCAAATCCTCACGCAGCATGAATGACCTGTATGATCTACAGAAGAGACAAAGGCAGCGACAGAGACAACGTAACAAGAGTGGCGTGACCAATTCAAGCAGTGATACGGAGAGCGAGGAAGGAGAGACTGAAACTACTGTGAAGCTTCTCTGGTTGTCCATGCTGAAAATGCCAAAGGAGCTTTTCAGACTGTGTGTGTGCCACCTGGTAACCTGGTTCGCAGTGATTGGAGCTGCCGTGTTCTACACAGACTTCATGGGGCAGGTCATCTATGAAGGAGACCCAAAAGTAAGTTTTTATTTTTAATTTAACCATCTTCTTTGTTCTTCATACTTGACATTCTTATTATACAAGATATGGCCATTCTGCCCACTAAGTCTGTTTCTTCCACGAGATGAGGCAGAACATACAGTATTGTGGAATTTAAAACTCTTTGGCTTTGCTATATCCAGAGTTCGAATCTAACCATCTAGATTAGACGACCCTGACTTTTTTAGGGATGGGCAATGAATGCTGATTCTGTAGATGATTCCATATTTTCTGCAACATGAGCCATACTGTCGTTGATCTTTGCTTATCTTTGTAACTTTAGACTTTGTTTACCAAATAGTTATCTAGATTTCACAACATCAGAAATTTATAGCACTGAAGGAGGCCATTCAGCTCATCATACCTGTGCTGACTTTTGAAAGAGCCAAACACTTAGTCCCATTCCCCTGTAGAATTCTAAAAGGAGTTTATTGACCTAGTATTAACTGTTTATGTTGGTATTCTTTAGCATATCTACTGTTTGGAAGGAGGGTAATGATAAAAAATGTCTTCTAATATGCTGTTTAGTCCTTGATGAAACCCTTATTATCTTTAGCTTGGTGGTAGGTGTCCCTTCATCTGATTTAAATGAATTTGGTTTTAATTAAAACCAAATTCAAGTTGCATAATTTCAGATTGAAATTCGAGCTTCTTTTACACCAGTTATGTAACCGAGGATAAGTCAAATGAAACTCCACACACACTACATAGGTTTTGAAATGAGTAGATGGGATGTTGAGATTATTGGATGGTTTGTTCTTTCCTTTACAGAACATCTAAAGTAACAAGGTTATAATTAAAAAGTATAATGTGTATAAAATTCACGGTTTGCTGGAAAAAGTGGGTTTGCTATCCAAGGAAGACCCAGATTAATAGAGTTGAGTGCGAATCCTAGCAATGACATCACAGAATGTCCATTATGCTATTGCTAGCTTTTCAACTGCAGTGATCAACTCTACTCCTGTTTCTCTGCCCTTATCTTTTTTATATTCCTTGTCAACTAATTCGGTTCCCTTTTCCCTCGATAACAAATTTTGTTAAAGGCACCACCAGAGCTGTTGATGGAAATGGCGCAGGTTAAAGAAAGAACATAGAACATAAGAGATAGGAGCAGGAGTAGGACATTCGGCCCTTCGAGCCTGCTCCGCCATTCAATGAGATCATGGCTTATCTTCTGCCTCAACTCCATTCACCGGTCCTATCGCCATATCCCTTGATGCCCTTACTAGTCAGAAATCTATCGACTTCTGTTTTGAATATACCCAATGACTGAGCCTCCACAGCCCTCTGGGGTAGAGAATTCCAAAGAGTCACCACCCTCTGAAGAAATTTCTTCTCATCTCAGTCCTGAATGGCCTACCCTTTATCCTGAGGCCGTGGCCCCTGGTTCTAGACTCCCCAGCCAAGGGAAACATTCTCCCAGCAGCCACCCTATCAAGCCCTGTAATAATTTTGTATGCTTCAATGAGATCCCCTCTCATTCTTCTGAATTCAAGAGAATACAGGCCTAGTTTACTCAATCTCTTCTCATACAACAGTCCCACCATCCCAGGAATCAATCTCGTGAACCTTCGTTGCACTCCCTCTATGGCAAGTATATCCTTCCTTAGGTAAGGAGACCAAAATTGTACACGGTACTCCAGGCATGGTCTCACCAAGGCCCTATATAATTGGAAATAAAAACAGAAAATGCTGGAGATACTCAGCAGGTCAGGCAGCATCTGTGAAGAGAGAAACAGAGTTAACGTTTCAGGTCGATGACCTATCGTCAGAACTGGAAAAAAGCAGGAAATGGAACAGATTTTTAAGCAAGTGTAGGAGCTGGGAAAGGGGAGAGGGGATGAAAGAACAAAAGGGAAGGTCTATGATAAGATAGAAGGCAGGAGAGGTTAAGAGACATTGAGATATTCAAGGCAAAAGGAGATGATAATGGGACAGGTTAAGAAACAAAGGATGGCTCTAGATGAAGTGTAAATTGTGCTGGCAGAATGAAAGACAGCTGCCATGTGGGAGAGAAGAAAACACAAACACAAAAAAAAAGTGTGGGTGGAAAAAAAAATATATATGATAGGGGCCGAGGTTATGATCTGAAGTTGTTGAACTCTATGTTGAGTCCAGAAGCCTGTAAAGTGCCTAATCGAAAGATGAGGTGCTGTTCCTCAAGCTTACGTTGAACTTCAGTGGAACAATGTAAGAGGCCTAGGACAGTGAGGTCTGAGTAGGAGTGGAGCGGAGAATTAAAGTGACAGGCGACCGGAAGCTCGGGTCCGGACTGAACGGAGGTGTTCCACAAAGCGGTCACCCAATCTGCATTTGGTCTCCACAATGTAGAGGAGACCGCATAGTGAGCAGCAAATACAGTATACTAAATTGCAAGAAGTACAAATAAATCGCTGTTTCACCTGGAAGGGGTGTTTGGGGCCCTGGACAGTGGGAAGGGGGGAGGTATAAGGGCATGTGCTGCATCTCTTGCGCTTGCACGGGAAGGTGCCAGGGGAAGGGGTGTTGTGGGTGATGGAGGAGTGGACCACGGTGTCGCGGAGGGAGCGGTCCCTTCGGAATGCTGAAAGGGTAGGTGAGGGGAAGATGTGTTTGGTGGTGGGATCACACTGGAGGTGGCGGAAATGGCGGAGGATGATCCGTTGGATGTGGAGGCTGGTGGGGTGAAAGGTGAGGACAAGGGGAACCCTATCGTGGTTCCGGGAGGGGCAGGGGTGAGGGCAGAAGTGCGGGAGATAGAACGGACACGGTCAAGGGCCGTGTCAACCACAGTAAAGGGGAATCCTCAGTTGAGGAAAAAGGAAGACATGTCGGAAGCACTAGTATGGAAGGTGACATCGTCAGAGCAGAGACGGAGAAACTGGGAGAATGGAATAAAGTCCTTACAGGAAGCGGGGTGGGAGGAAGTGTAGTCCAGGTAGCTGTGGGAGTCGGTGGGCTTGTAGTGAATGTTTTTCAATAACCTATCCCCAGAGATGGAGACGGAGAAGTCGAGGAAGGGAAGAGTCGGAGATGGACCATGTGAAGGTGAGGGAAGGGTGGAAATTGGAAGCAAAGTGAATGAAGTTTTCTAGTTCAGGGCGAGAGCAGGAAACGGCACTGATAGTCATCAATGAACCGGAAAAAGAGGTGAGGGAGGGGACCTGAGTAGGACTGGAACAAAGAATGTTCCACATATCCCACGAAAAGGCAGGCATAGCTAGGACTCATGCGGGTTTCCATAGCAACACCTTTAATTTGGAGGAAGTAAGTGGAGTCAAAGGAGAAGTTGTTCAATGTGAGAACAAGTTCAGCCAGGCGGAGGAGGGTGGTGGTGGATGGGGACTGGTTGGGCCTCTGTTCAAGGAAGAAGCAGAGCGCCCTCAGGCCATCCTGGTGGGGGATGGAGGTGTAGAGGGATTGTACGTCCATAGTGAAAAGGAGGCGGTTGGGGCCAGTAAACTGGAAACTGTTAAAGTGGCGGAGGACATCGGAAGAGTCGCGGATGTAGGTGGGAAGAGACTGGACAAGGAGAAAAAATAGAGCCTATATAATTGGAGTAAGACTTCTTTACTCCTGTACTCAAATCCTCTTGTAATGAAGGCCAGCATACCATTTGCCTTCCTAATGGCTTGCTGCACCTGCACATTCACTTTCAGTGACTCGTGTACAAGGACACCCAGGTCCCTTTGAGCATCTGCATTCCCCAATCTTTCACCATTTAGGAAATACTCTGCCTTTGTTTTTTCTACCAAAGTGGATAACTTCATATTTATCCACATTATATTCCATCTGCCATGTTCTCGCCCACTCACTGAGCCTGTCGATATCGCCCTGAAGCCTCTTCACATCCTCTTCGTAACTGACACTGCCACCTAGCTTTGTATCATCAGCAAATTTGGAAATGTTACGTTTAGTCCCCTCATCCAAGCCATTGATATAGATTGTGAATAGCTGGGGCCCAAGCACTGATCCTTGCAGTACCCCACAGTCACAGCCTGCCATCCTGAAAAGGACCCGTTTATCCCTACTCTTTGTTTTCTGTCTGTTAACCAATTCTCAATCCATGCTATTATATTACCCCCAATTCCATGTGCCCTAATTTTGTTCACCAACCTCTTGTGTGGGACCTTGTCGGAGGCCTTCTGAAAATCCAAATACACCACATCTACCGGTTCCCCTTTGTCTACTCCACTAGTTACATCCTCAAAGAACTCCAATAGGTTTGTCAAACAGGATTTCCCTTTCATAAATCCATGTTGACCCTGCCCAATCTTACTATTAGTTTCTAAGTGCCCAGTTACTGCGTCCTTTATAATAGATTCCAGCATTTTCCCAACTACTGATGAGGCTAACCGGTCTGTAGTTCCCCGTTTTCTCTCTCCCTCTTTTCTTAAATAGCGGGCTTACATTTGCTATCCTCCAATCTGCAGGAACCGTTCCAGAATCGATAGAATTTTGGAAGATGACAACCAATGCGTCAACTATCCCAATGGCCACCTCTTTCAAAACCCTAGGATGTAGGTCATCCGGTCCTTGGGATTTATCGACTTTTAGTCCCATTAATTTTGCTAGTACTGTTTTTTACTAATTTATTTAAGTTCCTCATTCTCGCCACACCCTTGGTTTTCTCGTATTTCTGGGAGGTTTTTTGTTTCTTCCTCCGTGAAGACAGAAACAAAGTATTTAATTTCTCTGCCATTTCCTCATTATAAATTCTCTCTTTTCTGACCTTAAAGGACCTACATTTACCTTCGCCAGTCTTTTACTTTTCACATACCTATAGAAGCTTTTACAATCCGTTTTTATATTTTTCGCTAGTTTGTGCTCATATTCCATTTTCCCTTTCTTTATCAATTTCTTGGTCCCCCTTTGCTGATTCCTAAAAAGATCCCAATCCTCAGGCTGACTGCTTTTTCTGGCAACTTTATAAGCTTCCTCCTTTGACTTAATACTAGCTTTAATTTCTTTTGTTAGCTACTTAATTTTCAAGTTTGACCTGAAGCTAAAATATTTTTTGTAAATGGGGACTGCAAAACTTTAGTGCTGTATCCAGATGATTTAAAGGTTCTTCTGACCACAGTTCAGAATCAGTACAAGTTCACAAATTGGATAGTATTATTCCACCCTCACTTGGACCACAAAAGAGGTTTGTTTTTGTAACCAGTGACTAATCTTTCAGCTTCTGTTATCCTAAATTTTGCAGCCTAAGGAAAGCCAGAGTGTGAAGCAGTCATGATTTAAGAAAACAGGATGAAATACAAATGTGTGACTTGACCTTTTACTTTTAACAATATCCAAGCTCTTAAAACATCAACTAAATAAACTATAAAACAATTGATGAACATACTTTGTACTACGGTCACATTAGATGTACACAATTTTTCATTCTATCACAAAGCATCCTTGATCTGTTTTCTTACAAAAAGCAAAAATGTTTTTTTTATACTTCAGATTTTCAAGTCGGTGCGTAGAGCATGTTGTATATTTGTTTTCTTGAAGGGGAGGGAACAAACTAAATACTTTGTACATTCTAACATCTGAAATGATTCACTGGAAGGCACCTGATATGTCAATTTAATGTGTTCTCTTTCTCCTCAGCTGCCTTTTTCTCCCCCTCTTGTCTTTCTTCCCCACCCCATTGCCCAAAACACAGAGCTTAGACAATAACTGAACTGAGAGCAGCTGTGATATCTTGGGCATCTTTGGACATGGCTATGACTTGGCAGCTTGGGGAGGTGTTAGTAAGCATTACAGATTGACTTGTGTTCTCATTTTTCTTTTTTGTATAAGTGACTCACTAACATACAATGCATTCTCAGAAGATTCGAGCTGAAAATTTGGATAAGAACTGCAAGGGAAATTAGTGTGTTCAACTTTTTTTTTTAAAGCAGTGTGTTTGTTGACCAGAATATGTCTAATTGTTTTAGCACTGTACATCCATTTTGCAAACTTCCAGCCTGCAATCAACTAATTTGGGAGGAAACATTGATTCTCTCTTCTATACACAAACACTAACGCTGACCAGAAAGCCTCAACTGAGTGGATGTGTATAAGGGCTAAGTTTCAAACAATTGCTCAGCTAATAAAAACTGGATAATGTGTATGTGTCCCTATAGCCAAAATAACTTTATTATGGTTGAACAAAATGCATAGAAATAACTTTAGCTCTTTATAATCAGATGAATTTCATCATGAGCTAGGTTTCAGTCATACTCAAAATCTTGGTCCCATCATCAGATTAAAATTTAAACATGCCCACAGCAGAGTCCTCTGAAGATTCATTTCCCCTTCCAGACCACTCCACTCTTGACAAGTTGATTTGTGTCTCTGGCCCTGGCATTCATTCTCTTTCTCTTTCCTGCCCATGAAACTGGAGTATATTGAAATTTTAGTAACATATTGCCGTTATTGAGCCACAAACGGCAATTTTAGTTGTTAGTGTTGATGCCGTTGGCCTAATCAAAATTCTTCAAATAATGATTTGTTCCTCCAGGGTCCTTCCAATTCTACTGAGCTCTTGAACTATAACACTGGTGTGCAGATGGGATGCTGGGGACTTGTTATTTATGCTGTTACTGCTGCCATCTGTTCAGGTTAGTATTGAGGCTAACTGTGCCAGAACCAGGCTGAGGGCTACCATAAAATCCAGTCCTTGTATTAAAGCCAAGGTCTTGACATAATCAATTGCATGGTTATGCTCGGTATTCATTCTAATACTAGTGTAATTAGACTGCTGTCAACTTGAGAGAAAAATGCTTGTGCTGTAGGTGAAAGGCCACAAGGCAACAATATGCAGGTCATGAATGGAGATTAGTTGGTGTATCCTTTTAGTATTGACACAATGATACCCAAATGTTTTCATAACTATACAGTAGACTGTCCCTTTGTCTATGTAATGCTGCTTTTGGGAGCCATACAAAATGTGTGTTTTGTTAAAGAGGTTGTTTTAATGTGGCAATGAACAAGGAGGTATTGTTGTTTTTAGCACAGCAGGGACCAATTTGGCTCAAGAGGAGCCAAGTACTAAAACCTGTGTAAATGCACTCCTCTAATTCATTACCATTAGTGTGTGTTTTTATACTATTTCTGAATTCAGTTAGTCTGATTCTCTTGACTTTACAGCAATAACTCTGCAGAATAATGAGGGGTTTGAAGACTAAATGAAATTCTAGATTGATGGGATGGGGGGTATACAATGCTTCGAAGATAGCCAGGATGTCTCTTGCCTATTATCCAGCTGTAATTTATTTGGTTCTTCAAAAGTGTCTGAGGAGCTGCTGAACTTTCCAATTGAGTAAGATATTTGGAGAGATTATATTGGACAAAAGTTGTCTGTGTTATGGGGTAAAATGTATTAATGCAGATGTTGCTTTCTAAAAATTTACAAATTTACTCGTTATTAATACTTCTGAAAAACTGCCAGTTATGGTAATAAAACATTCAGTAGTTTTGCTTCAATGTTCAATCAGTAAGTTGTACAGATATAAACAGCGAAGGGACAAAATGTAACACTTAGTGTTGGAATGTGGATGTGCCCCTGCATTTTTGGATAGTTTGCCCACCACATGTGATATGTATTCAGTTTGCTACTCTGCAGATATATATGCAGCAATCTGAAGTGTGCAAAGTAGGTGTGCAATTTCTCCTTCCCTCCACCCTGTTGAGTTTGGCTGTTGTGTACAAGTCGGGAGAGAGCACTTTACGCGAGCTCGAGTATTGTCAGAACGTTGGACTAGAAACCAAATTATTAACTGGTGGGAAAGTAGTGATTTAATTATTTTCAGAGATTGGTGGCTGCTGGTTAAAATACATTCACTCTGCTTAATTTCACAACAGTAATAAATAGTATCTCATTAAATCACTGATTTTGTTTTTGTAAACTTCAATTATTTTTATTTTTCCTGGCAGCCATTTTACAGAAGTACCTGGACAACTACGATTTGAGCATTAAAGTTATCTACATATTGGGAACGCTGGGGTTTTCGATTGGTACTGCAGTGATGGCTATTTTTCCCAATGTTTATGTGTCGATGATAATGATCAGTACAATGGGAATCGTGTCCATGAGTATCTCTTACTGTCCCTACGCTCTTCTTGGACAATACCATGAAATGAAAACGGTAAGCAGCATGTTTGCGGTTTCTGTTTGCTGCCACAGTTTTAAAATTGCAGTGCTTGGTAGCAGAACGTCTTCCTAAAATGATGTAGACTAAAGGTGGGATCCAAACTACAGTATAATTAATTATCTGTAATTAATTACTTTTGAGAAAAGATGGTCCCCTATTCTAGCCGTGCCAGTTATGCATTCCAGGTGTTGTGCTGTAATGGAGCACGCTTCTCCCATCTAGGTGCACCGAATGGCGTAGATTGGGATTGGAACTTTTTAAACCTGTGCCTTAAATGAGCCACAAAGGGCAGACCAATCTTTGTGTTGAATGTCCAATATCCCACAAATCTAAATTTCTGTGTGCTTTCAAATAAAAAGACTTGAGTTACTATTTTGCTTTGTAAAGCCTTTAGAGAAAGGCACCCTTATTTCTTGTAAAGCATACAGTTAGTGGGTTTGAGAGCCATTGTAACATGCTTCACATTGTTCCTAATTTTTAATTTTATAATTAGTGAGCATTGTAGGTTTATAAAAAGGTGAATCTTCATTATCAAGACTAGTCAAACTTGTTTCGTTTTGTTTTGCAGTATAGAAATCACAGTCCTGGAAACTCCAAGAGGGGCTTTGGGATAGACTGCGCGATCCTATCCTGTCAAGTTTATATTTCCCAAATCCTGGTAGCATCAGCACTAGGCAGTGTGGTGGAAGCAGTTGGTTCAGTTCTAGTCATCCCTATTATGGCATCCGTTGGTTCATTTCTTGGCTTTTTGTCTGCCTTATTTCTTGTGATATATCCTGGGAATCAGGAGGACCAAGTGGAGGAAGAGAATAAAGGGATTCTTACGGCATCTTCAGAAAGCAGTGGGAAAAATCCAGAGAAGCCCGTTGTATTGAAGCTGACTCGTAAAGGCACCATCTCTGAAGTGGAGATCGAATCGGCTGTTTGAATTGACACATTAGCAAAACATTCCAGAAATTGCATGATCAGAAATGCACAACAAATTTCCTGTCCTCCATTCTCTTCTGCAGTCTTAACCCACTTTGCAAAAAAAAAAGCAAAAACTAACCACATTCGGTTCTGGTAAAAGCCTGCCCCAGCAGTCTGGTATTGTATACTGTGAACCAAAACAGTTTCATGAGTAACATTTTTTAATAAGTTTTAAAAATGAACATTTTTCAGAACAAATTTAACATTTTGCTGCTTTTATGTACCAACAGCTATACAGTGAGGCATCAAGTGAATAGGCAGATTTTTGGTACAGTCAAAAAAAAATTGTCTTGATCCACTGCGCAAACACAACATTTTGTAGCTCAAAAAAAAATTCTATTTTGCAGTAATAATCGCTTTCCTAAAAAGTCACTTTTAAAAGTCTCAATTTATACCATTGCTGGCACTCCTGATTGAAACTTTAAAAGTTCTGACCTAGCTTAACATAAATAGAACGTTAAAATGGTAATTTAGAACAGGAAAGGTGCCATTGATTTCTTAGTGTGGAAATGTTCGATCAGTATAATCTGAACGACTGATTATTTTCCCGGGCAACTTTATATAAAAAAAAAAAAAAATTTCAAACTCCATTATGCAATTGTTTTTCCTTTACATTTGCTGTCTTCATCCAGGTAGGTTTCCAGGTAGGCCATGAACATCTTTGGTCACCCTATAAAATTCAAGAAGAAATGAGCTGCCAAATTTTCTCTCGTGTAGGATGCACATCGTTAGCTGACTTATAACTGGCTTTACCTGTTAACTATTGTGGTAAGCCGTACACCACAAATACCCACTTTATATAAAATGGGCAATGTCCTTGGGTAAGATAGAGTTTAGTATAATAAGCCCTGATTAAATGACCGAGAACTGTCTTGTGCTATTCTTATATACAACTAGAATGTTGGCCTCTTGAGATGTGAGCCTAACCCATCAAAAACATTTTGTTTTAGATAGCAACTGTCCAGGTTTTCGGTTGTTCGAGATTTTGAAGCAGTAATTTACATTTTAATACTAACATTGCTGTACGCTCATTTTTTTCATATTTTCACCTGGGGTTGACTTTTAAGTGAAAGAACAAACATCTGACATGAATGCTACAAATTAATACCATTGATTAAATCAGCAAAGACTATAAACAAAGAACTTGCCCTGAAAATACAAATGGCTTACAAATTCTTAGAAGATCCTCACTGATTTGTGTAAAAGATCTGCTACCTTTGTGCTGAACTTCCTATACTCTGCTTTGCTAGGTTGATGGCTGTGTTATATATGTTCTAATTATATACTTTTGCTCTTTCGTCCAAGACTGTTTTCGTAGCTGCTTTATGATCAGGAGATACATTTCTACAGGATGGGAGTGGCTCTGCTAGTTTCCCCTCCACAGGGAAGATCTTCCATCTTTCAGCCTGTCAAAACTGCTTCACCTCTCCCAATGTGGGTTTCAGAGCTTGAATGTTGTTTGAGACTGCAACTCAGACTTTGAGGCATTAATAATTGGCTGTCCCAGCATTATAGCGCTAAAAGTAATAGGTTAGCAAATCGTCTACTATGGAGGGAATTGTTCGAATGCCTGAAATGCCACCTATAGGAAAACAGAGTGCAGCAGCCCAATTAGGGTTGTATTTTATCACTGGATGAAAGTTCAAGAAACATCATAAAATGCCAGTCTTTTGAAAATTGAGTTGGGGGGCCAAAGAAGCCAGAAACTAAATGTGGCATGGTTTTTAGAGATACAATTCTGAGGTGGGTTGAAGTTTGCCTGTTGCTATCGAGAAAGGACCGCAAAAATGTGGCATACAATAGTGACACTTCTGTTGCACAGAAGCTCTTCTCAATGCTGGAGCGAAAGAGAACTACTCGTCACAGCCTTGATATTTCCAGAATTAGCCTGGGCCTTACTCAGCTTGGTTTTAATTGAGAAATGCAATTCAGAATGATTTTCACACTGTGACGAGGAAGAAGAAAAAACCACTGAGTTTTTTTTTTGTTGCGTGCAGACGAATCAAACAAATGTTGCAATAATTTATCTACCTACCTTTGTTGTAAAATAGACTTCGAATGCATGCAGAAACTGTGCTGTGTCATCACCAGGAAAAAAATAATGGCATTGTATGTAACATCTATTCTGAACTCCATCAGTAAATCCATTATTAGTACTTGAAGTGTGGATGCAGTGCAGGGACGTGTGTGTTTGGAACAAAAACACCATCTTGCCAAAGCAAATAGACATCAACAAATGGCAAAGGAAGGGACTTTGCAGGAATTCTATAGTTCGACATGTTGGTCCTGTACCATCAAAATGTTGACGACTAAAGCAAAACTCTATGAATGTAGTATGCTTGTTTTTTGAATGCTAAGGCAATCCAACAGAAAAATTGCACACAATTCTACATCAAGAAAGACTTTTAAACACTTTTTTCAAGGTCCTATTTATTTTGCAATTGTGAATTAATTATTTTTTTGTAATTTAAAATACTACTGAACTTAGCAGACCTGTTCTAACAAAATGTCAACTTGTGTTGGGTGAAGTTTATATTTGAACTGTTCTGATAAGGTAATTATCCTCAAGAATTTTTTAAAGTTTCAAATTTCCTTTTTATATTTGTATGGGGGGGGGGGGAAATAAAAATTTAATGGGTCTTTGATTTTCTGAGCTTGTCCAGAGTTTTAAATCTATTGCTAATCCATGCCCAGCAAAAGTGGAACTACTTGCTGTTCAAACAAACATGCTATAATAGACTTTGAGGATAAAGATAATGGGAAAGTGCAGTATTTTATGAATACTCAATGCAATTTATAGTAAGGTCTGTTCTATGTCAATTGGGGGAAAAGCTGTTCAAATATAAGTTTAAATTTATTTATATTAACAATGACCAGGGACTAAGATCTTAATTTGTTTCAATGGTATGACTTGTTCACTTTATTTAATGCAAAGAATTGTGCTTGTTCACACCACCTGTTAAGATGTGCCCAGTTGACGATGATCAATGTATAACTTATTTTGTGTGAACAGGTCCCAAATACGATTGTAGTGTTTTCTCTGTTCTGCACATTCAGATCAACAGCTAAAGCAATTGTACTTTTAGCATGTCTGTTTGTTTTTTAAAATCCTCATAATTGTGAAGAGGAGCCTGGCTGCTTGCCAGTTTTTTTTGTTAAAATGCAGCAAAGATCTTGCATTTGACCCATCCATCAACAAAACTTAACTGAAATATGCCAAAATGACAGTGATTGCTCCAAATTTGCACAGCATGTACGTGGTGTTTCTTTTCTGTATATTTAAGGATTACCAAAATTGTCTATATTAAGAGATCCATGGTTTTAGGAGGCTAGTGTCACCTTGTAACTATTGAACTGCACTTAGACGGAATGGAGGAGGAAAAACATCAAATGCCTCCCATTTATACCAATTGCTATATAAAGGCATCTCATTTTAAATATGGTTCCATAGTGAACTGGCCAAAAGACAACTGCTTTTTTAATCAACTTATTAAGTTGGGGCACTAGTAGCTCTTGCTGAGTGGAAATATTAAATGTGTTAAACACATATGCTTTAGTTTTTAAAAAGGGATGAAAGCAAAGAATGTTTAAGATAGAATGATATGAGTGACTTAATGGCATAGACTTTATTTCTATATTTTCAAGCTTTTTTTTGTTGGAGGGATTTAAAATGAGTCATTGCATGAAACAGTGACTGTTTGACTATGTTCAGCACTTTCCATTTTAACTGTGTATTCAGTTGATTTTAAGAAAATTAGAAAAGATTCTATTCTTCCATATACAGTGTGTTTCAATATATTCTCTTTCATGAAGAATAAAAATTTCAGTGACACTTTTTGTCTGTGTGCACTTACTTCCACTGCAGACTACCTTCCTTTGGGTAGTTCATTGTATGTCTGACCAATGCAGATTGCCTTTAAAATAGAGAATAGCTGACTGCAAATTATTTTTTGATAAATTTGCTGTAGCTGCATCATAAGTGCCAACAGCATTGCACAGTGACATGGAAATGCACTGGCAGTTGTCCTGAATACAAGATTCAAATTACCCCATAAACCTCAGTCTATATAGTATAAACTGGAATGATTCGCAGGGTGTCAAGGTTCAGATCATAGTTATTTACTGGTTCCATTTGGCTTGTATTATCTGAGCACCTTGACTGAAATTGGATTTCTTGTCATTTCATTTCCCTTGCATCACTTTACTTGGGCTGTAGTTAATGATTCATCTTCTGGCTGTTTGTTTGTTGGCTAAGGTTTTGTTCTGTATTCTGTCGTTCCTTCTCTATCGATCATCTCTCTCTCTCTTCACACCACCCCCCCCCAATTCAATCATTGTCTCCCTCCTCCTGTTTTCTTCATTGGCTTCATTTTGTATCTTATCAATTGCAAAGCAATGGTCAAATCACCAGATTTTGATTTACCCATGCCTTTTTGGGTTTCATATCTCACATCCAACCTACACTGCACTCCCTCCAAGGTCAACATATCCTTCCTCAGGTGTGGTACCCAGAACTGCTCACAGTACTCCAGATGTGGTCTAACCAGGGTTTTGTATAGCTGCAGCATAACTTCTACCCCCTTGTACTCTAGTCCTCTAGATATAAAGGCCAGCATTCCATTAGCCTTTTTGATTATTTTCTGTACCTGAACCCCCAAGTCTCTTTGGACTTCCACTGTTTTTAGCTTTTCACCATTTAGAACTTGCCCTGTTCTATCCTTTTTAGGTCCAAAGTGGATGACCTCATATTTGCTTGCATTGAAATCCATTTACCAGTTTTGCCCATTCACTTAATCTATCAATATCCCTTTGTAATTTTATGCTTTCATCTACACTACCTCCAATGCTGCCTATCTTTTCTGTTATTGGCAAATTTGGATATGTGACTTTGTCCTCTAAGTCGTTAATAAATATTGTGAATAGTTGAGGCCCCATACAGATCCTTGCAAGTCACCACTAGTCACCTCCTGCCAATTTGAGTACCTACCCATTATCCCTACTGTCTCCTGCCACTCAGCCAATTTCCTAACCAGGTCAATAATTTGTCCTCAATTCTGTGGGCTACTATCTTTGATAAGTCTCTTTTATATGGGACTTTATCAAATGCCTTCTGGAAATCCATATAAATAACATCCATAGGCATTCCCCTGTCCACTACTTTAGTCACCTCTTCAAAAAATTCAATCAGGTTTGTCAGGCATAACCTACCTTTCACAAATCCATGCTGGCTCTCTGATCAACTGAATTTGAGGTGTTCAGTCACCCTATCCTTAATTATAGACTCTACAATTTCCCGACAACAGATGTTCAGCTAACTGGTTTATAATTCCCTGGTTTCCCCCTCGCCATTCTTAAATTGCGCATGTTACTCCACCTTTTTCCAATCTAAGGAACGGTTCCTGAAATCGAGAACTTTGCAGATGCCCTAACTATAATCTTCCAATGTGCTCACCTACTTCCTTTAAAACCCTGGGATGGAAACCATCTGGCCCTGGGGTTTTGTCATTCTTTAGTGCCATTATTTTCTTCATTATTGTTAATTTACTTAGGTTAATTTTATAGAGTCCCTGTCCCTGATTCAATATTAGTTTTGGGGATTTCCGGCATGCTATCCTCTTCTACTGTAAATACTGATGCAAAGTAATTATTCAACATGTCCATCATTTCCCCATTGTCATGGACTATCACCACTTCCAGTTTTTAAAAGGCCAACATTGCTCCTGACCACCCTCTTGTTTTCCTAATGTAACTGTAAAAAATCTTTTGATTTTGATATCCCTTGCAAGTTTCTTTTCATACTCCCTTTTTGTAGCTCAGTAAAGAAGCAGCACAAGAGGAATGCCAGGTCATGCATTTGCTCCCTAACTTCAGGTCTGTGCTAACAAAGGGCTTCCCATGGGTTCCGGCAAGGCAGAACATCTTTATCTCTCCATTAATGAGCCATCTCCTGGCCTGTGGTCTTGATGGCTTGTCTTCTGTCCCCGTTAAAGGTTTTAAGGAGCGTCTTAAAGGAGGAAAGAGGCGGAGAGGTTTAGGGAGGGAATTCCAGAGCTTCGAGCCTAGGCAACAAGGCATAGCCATCAATGGTTGAGCGATTATAGTCAGGGATGCTCGAGGGCAGAATTAGAAGAGTGCAGATATCTTGGGTGGGTGGAGGAGATTACAGCGATAGGGAGGGGGCGAGGCCATGGGGGATGAGAATTTTGAAATCGAGGCATTGCTTAACCGGGAGCCAATGTCGCACGGGGTGATAGGTGAACGGGACTTGGTGCGAGTTAGGACATGGGCAGCCGAGTTTTGTATCACCAAGTTTGCGTAGGTAGAATGTGGGAGGCCAGCCAGGAGTGTGTTGGAATGAGGCAACAAAGGGTTTCCACAGCGGATGAACTGAGGCAAGGGCGGAGATGGGCGATCTTAGTTATGCCACGGAAGTTCATTTCAGGGTCAGATATAACACCAAGGTTGCAAACTGTGGTTCAGCTTCAGTTAGGGAGAGGGATGGCGTCAGTGGCTAGGGAACAGAGTTTGTGGCGGGGACGGAAAACAATGTTTCTGCTCATCCAGTCAAGGATGTAATTTGTGACTGCCGCGAGCTGTTTCGGTACTGTGGTAGGGGCAGAAACCTGATTGGAGGGGTTCAAACATGGAGTTGCGGGAAAGATGGGCACTGATTAGGGAGGCGACTGCACCCGCAAAAGCAAAATACTGCGGATGTTGGAAATACTCAGGTCAGGCAGCATCTGTGGAGAGAGAAACAGAGTTAACGAAAACTGTTAAATCTCCAATTTTTTTCAGTCCTGATGAAAGGTCATTGACCTGAAACATTAACTGTTTCTCTCTCCACAGATGCTGCCTGACCGGAGTATTTCCAGCATTTTCCATTCTTCTGCCATTTACATTTGGTTTAGATTGACTGGGAAAGTTTCAAACTGTTCCTTTTTAAAGAGCTGTTACTAGCTCTAACCTCAAGTGCAGCTCTGATCATCTGTCCCCAAGTTGTATAAAAACCATAGCATCCTGAAGACAACAGCAGAATCTCATTGTGCTTTCCCAAGGAGACAATGGGCTGGAATTTGCGGTCAGAGGTGTGCCTCCAACCCGATTTTTAAAAATAAATAAATCCGACCTACCTCCAGGCTTCAGAGACTTTGGGTCCTGGGCCTGCAGGCGTCTGCCTGCGTAAAAGGTCCACGGATCCCAGGCGGTTCAGCAGCGCCTCTGGGCTTACGTGGGCCAGGTCCTCCGATCAGAAAGGAGGATTCCCAATATAATTATGGAGATTCCATTTACGAATGGAATTCTGGTTAATTTCTATAGGGTGGAGAGCTGACAATAGATTTTCATCCCCTTTTCCTCTGTGCAATTAGCATTCTCCAGGTGCTAGGGAGAGGAATGTGAAGCCCAGTCTCTTGCTATCTCAAGAGCCTCAAAGATACCCACTGCTTCTGTGCTCTAGCAGCTTGGCTTTGTGAGGAGGTGCCCAGTGCAGGCAGGGAGTAGTACAGATGGCCAGGCACTGCCATCAGCAGAAATTCACAATGTGGAAAAAATATTCCACAGCATCACCCATCAAACACACCCAGATCAAGTATAACAGAGACCAGGTGCACAGTTCTACAGTCACACTTTCAAACTCCCAGCCGCCTAGCCCTCCATTTGCCTTGATACTTCTGCAACTGTCAATTTGCTCAACCACTCCCTTACCTCCTTTGTGTCAGCTGTGGCTCAGTGGGTAGCACTCTCGCCTCTGAGTCAGAAGGTTGTGGGTTCAAGTCCCACTCCAGGGGCTGGAGCATAAAAATCAAGGCTGACACTCCAGTACAGTGCCAAGGGAGTGCTGCAATGTCGGATGAGACATTAAACCGAGGCCCCGTAAAAGAGCCCAAGGCACTATTTCGAAGCGCGAGAGCGGAGCGGGCGGGGCGTTATCCCCGGTGTCCTGGCCAATATTTATCCCTCAACCAACATAACAAAAACAGATTATCTGGTCATTATCACATTGCTGTTTGTGGCCCCTATCTTCTATTGTGCAAGATTTGAGCATATCTGATACACAACATGTTTAGCCATCCACCACTAGATCTGGCTGGACCACATCAAGCAATATCGGGTCGCACTCCCTTCTGTCAAAACCACCCACTCCTGGATCATTGTGGAAAGCAAAAGATAACCCCTGGCTTATTTTCTCTACTGGCAGCCATCTCCTTAAACCCCTTTTCCCTACCCACTACAACAAGTGCAAGAAGCGCATGGACTTCCTTGTCACCAAGAGTGAGACAGTGCTCCAGATGGGGGTCTGACCAAGGTTCTGTACGACTGAGCATCACTTCCTCACTTTTGAATTAAAACCCCCCCTTGACATAAAGGCAAAAATTCCATTAACCTTTTTGATTACTTTTGGTACGAGGTTTGAGTACAGGGACACCTAAATTCCTTTGTTGCTCCTAGTCTCTCACCATTAAGAAAATATTCTGATTTTTTTTTCTTGGATACAGAATGGATGACCTCACATTTTGCCACATTTAACACCATCTGCGATAGTTTTGCCCACTCACTTCCTGCTCCGATCTGCACAACTTAGTGAATCCTAACTTAGTATCATCTGCAAACTTGGATATACAACTCTCTATATTCTCTTATCCAAGTCATTAATATATATGGTGAAAAGCTGAGGTCCCAGTACAGATCCCTGGGGCACACCACTTGTCACATCCTGCCAATCAAAGAACACTCCCTTTATTTCTACTCTGCTACAGCAAGTACATAAAATTTGTAAATGCAGGAGAGAAAGCTATATTCAACCAGTAAAAAAACATGAGAGAAAGAATGTGTGAGGGTTCTGACACTATTGTTACAAAGAATCAGTGCAATCATGTCTCCCCCCAGTGGCGAAGTGGCAAAGTGCACCTCCTGTTGTAGTGCAGAGCTAAACAGTACATATGGATCACAAAAGTCCCTGATTTGATCTAGGCTCTGTGGACATCAAGTGAAGAGAGAATTGGGTTAAGCTGCAACATCCCCTAGAATAAAATAGCTGGTCAGCCCTCACAGCATGTCAGCTCATCACTTTTGTAGGTCAGAAGGTTGTGTATTCAAGCTTCCACATCAGGAGTTGGGCTCATAAACCAGGGTGCCTCTCGAGTGTAGACTGCATTGTTGGGAGTTGAAACAGAGAACCTGACAATTACTTAACAATTATCAGAATAAACATTACTTAAACTTAACATTTTTGAAAAACAATTTTTATAAAAGAAAAAATTCATACACTGCATTTTATATCTTCAGACTGTTCACACAAAAAACCCCTCAAAAATGGGCAATCCCAGACAGGATTGTCCTGTTAAAAATGTAAAAAAAAATGTTTTAAACTTGATTAAGGCAATGGCATCAGACAGGAAACCTTACCAAGTTCTCATAAAAAGTCAATCCTGCAAAAAGTATAACCAAAATTAAAAACTTGGTCTCTGGAATGTGGTTGCAGTTGGAAGCACAGTAGTTCTCGAGAAAGATTCATCAGTTCGCTTTAAAATGTTGCACAATTCAAGCATTTTCTGGTTTTAGTTCAGATCTCCAGCACTTTTTTTTTCCCATTTTATAAATGGTTGTGTTGTCAAGCAGCAGTTCCACAGGCAGCAAAACAACAGTTGAGAATCACTTCCGAGATTGGTGTTCTATCCCTCCAGATTACTGTGTTCAGTTTTGGGCACCGCACTGCAGGAAGAATATATTCACCTGGCAGATTCGCCAGAACGATACTGGGGCTTAAAGGGTTAAATTATGTGGACAGTATAAACTTGGCTTGTATTTCCTCAAGTTTAGAAGGTGGAGGCGCGATCTAATTGGAGGTGTTTAAAATAAAGTGATTTGATAAGAGTAGATAGAAACTAGTTCCTCTGGTGGGGAATGCAAAAGAAGTGGGCAGAATTTTATTAGAAATAACAGAAAACGCTGGAAAAAATCAGCAGGCCAGGCAGCATCCGTGGAGAGAGAAAGAGAGTTAACGTTTCAGGTCGATGACCATCGACCTGAAACGTTAACTCTCTTTCTCTCTCCACGGATGCTGCCTGGCCTGCTGAGTTTTTCCAGCGTTTTCTGTTGTTATTTCGGATTTCCAGCATCCGCAGTATTTTGCTATCGAATTTTATTAGAGCTAGGCCATTCAGAAAGGAAAAAAAAAGAAAAAGACTTGCATTTCTATAGCGCCTTTCACAACCACCGGACGTCCCAAAGCGCTTTACAGCCTATGAAGTACTTTTGAAGTGCAGCCACTGCTGTAATGTAGGAAACGCGGCAGCCAATTTGCACACAGCAAGCTCCCACAAACAGCAATGTGATAATGACCAGATAATCTGGGGGTTTTTTTTAGGTGTTGATTGAGGGATAAATATTGGCTAGGACACTGGGGATAACTCCCCTGCTCTTCTTCGAAATAGTGTCATTGGATCATACGTCCATCTGAGAGAACAGATGGGGCCTCGGTTTTAATGTCTCATCCGAAAGACAACACCTCTGACAGTGCAGCACTCCCTCAGTACTGCACTGGAGTGTCAGCCTAGATTTTTTTGCTCAAGTCTCTGGACTGGGACTTGAACCCACAACCTTCTGACTCAGAGGAAAGAGTGCTACCCACTGAGCCACATTCAAGAGTGAAATCAGGAAACATTTTTCCTGAAAAGGCAGTGTAAACCTTGAACTCTCTTATCCCAAAAGGCTATAGATGCTGGGTCAATTAAAAATGTCAACAATTTTTTATTAGGTAAGGGTATCAAGGGATATGGAGCGAAGATGAGTAAATGGAGTTGAGGTGCAGATCAGCCATGAGCTAATTGAATGGTGGAACTGGCTCAAGGTCTCCTGTTCCTATGTTACCGGCTCAAGGTCTCCTGTTCCTATGTTACCACTGTTTATTATCCCTTCTCAATCTCATGAATTTGTATTTGTCCACATTAAATTACATCTGTCAAACATCAGCCCAGCTCTCCAAACTATAATTCAGCATTTTTTTTAAAACACGATATTTCTTTGAACTTTGGCTCAAGTAGCATGAGATTTTTTTGCTAGTCAAGTAATTCAAGCCTTGAGATTTTTTTAGTGAAAAATTAACATTTCACTAAAAGTGAACATTAGGGCTTCAGATCAACCAAAACCATCTCACTTGGGATTCTTCACAACGTCATTGCTGATATACCAGAAATTCACTCGCAAACATTGTTTTCTGAAGGGAATATATAAAAAAAATAGAAATCTGCACAGTTTTAAAAAAAAATGGCATTTATTAAAATTTGTTACACCACCTGAGAAATAAGTAACTGTATAAAAGTATATGAAATATAGCTGTTGTGCTGCATTAAGGATGTGATATATTATAGAAATAATCAACTTTAGTGTACAATGCATCAAATTCTGATTTAACATAATAACTATTTCAATTTAACTGTTGGGAAAACAAAACACTACCAGTTTTCAGCAGTTTAAACATATTTTATATGCCCCACTGAACACTAAGTCAGTGGTTCTCAAACTTTTTTGGTTGAAGGACTCTTTTTCAAATCGATTAGTAATCATAGACCCCCCCCCCCATCTAAATTATAATACTCATAATATGAAAGAGTGTTTCAATAATGCTTTTAAGGAAACAGGTAGTTACTTAAAGATGGGTGTGCCTGCTTCTCACACCAATTCTGGGCACTCCGCAGCCACTATTAGCCACTGAGTGCTGGACAATTTTTAAAGCCGTCAGCAGGCTGGCCAAGGTGAGTGAGGGCACGAGGACCCACGCACATGCTGGGATGCTGCTGGAAGCACGACTCACCGCCACACTGTCCCACTGGCATGTTCTGTAACAGCTGCAATGTGGGCTTGTACGTGTTTACGCGAACAAGTTCAGGCACTTGTTTGGAGGG
Source organism: Squalus acanthias (assembly GCA_030390025.1). NCBI lineage: Eukaryota > Metazoa > Chordata > Chondrichthyes > Squaliformes > Squalidae > Squalus > Squalus acanthias. The sequence continues at coordinate 17,206,287 of CM059432.1, read as the reverse complement.
CCCCGCAGGCGCTCCCGATCACGTGTCGGGAGGATGGCACAGGGCTGCAGTGCCAGGGAGAGGAATCAGCTCGACCGGCAGGGGATTCTCGTTCCAAAGTGAGTGAGAGCTGTGGGCCTCTGTGAGGAGGCGGGCCCAGCCGTTGAGAATAATTTGCAAGAACTGAATTAGTGTTGGTTTTATAAAGAGGAGCAGGATTGAAATTACCTCCGGCCGTGGGCACCTTGGAAAGTCTCTACGGGCCCCCAGACCTCAGTTTGAGAAACACTGCACGAAGTGTCTTCTTTTGGTTTTGATCATGCCTACTAAATATTGCTTGTTTTAAAAGGCCATTTGTGTTACTTAGACTTACTGTGAATGATAGTTAAAAAAAATTCTGCCACAGCTTAACTGTCTGAAATGCTATACTGTATTTAGTAATAAGACATCTGCAGTAATCACCTCAATAAGAAGGGCTCACTCGCTCCATGGGTAAAATGTTATATGGATAGTTTCTATCACGATTCAACTATCAATCCAAGCATTAAATTTATTTTTATTAATTAAATTACTGGAAATAAAATCTTTGACTGATTAAAACATTTTCATAATTAAAATAGTTACCTTTACTGACTTGTTACCCAAAAGTTATTTGGCCAAATCAACCCAGGAACTATATTTACATTTTAATAATTTTTTTTTTAATTACCAGAATGCTACTAAGAAAGCCATTTTAAGCTGGGTTAATTATATTGCTTTAACAGATAATTAAAAGAAGTTAAATATTGATATTTGCACTTGGTCATTGATAAATGTAATACACATAATACTTTTATTTGTTACAGCAATAAAACTATCTATTTTACAGGCGTGATAATCAATTATCCCACCACGTCCTGCACTGTTCGTTCACTGCTCGCCTCACAAACAGCAGCATCCCTGTGCGCACGATAAGGAGATAAACATTAATGTCAAAACAGACCCAAAAACTTCATCGCTGTGGGAATCATAAATATTAATCGTTTTGTAAATCTCTCAGTAAAACAAAAAGATTTCCCATTAGTTTCCTCTTCTAAATTATAATGGACAGAATTATTTCACATAACAATACATCACTGGTTTTTACGCCGAAGAAACGTCTTAGAATTTACTCAAGCCTGCACTGATTATGAACTACTGAATTTCCACATTTGGGAAATAACCACTGTTGGAATAGCCTCTAGATAGCATTAAGAGTCTTCGGTAACAAATTAGCAGAAATATTCTTGTAGCATGGGCATCTTCCTATCAGGATACTGCAGTACCTGCCCATCTATGACATGGTGATAACTTAGGTGGTCATGGCAGATAATGGTGAATCTGACAGTATCTCAACAACTGTACGCTCCAACACAATTGGGGGTTACTTAACAGTTCCTGGGGTTCAGATGGCATTCACAAACCGCTCAGGGTTCACTTTTATAGAATAGGTTCATGATGAACCCTTATGATGTTGCACCTTCAAACAAACATAATCACCACTGTATTATAATAGGTTTACTGATTTGGGGTGGGGGGGGGGGGGGTAGAGGGTAGCGTTGTAGTTTTCTATGGAAGGCTGAGGTAGATGGGCCGTTCTTACCTTCATGATGCAAAATTAATTTAATATTACTCTGCAATTAACAGCATATATATAGTAAACCTATACAATGCATGTAAGACAGTGTATTGTGTTATTTGCCTACATTACAGATTATTTAAATAAGAACTAGTAACTGATCAAGAACTTTAACATTTACACAAATAGATGTAGGTTATTTAAACATATGCTATGGTCAGTTAGAAGGGCAGTGATGTAAAATCACAGGCTTTAGACAACCTCCCCGCACTGCTTAAGGTTCAAAGTTCCACAAGCTGCTCAGAGTTGTATTTTGCAGCTTTCAAATTACTTGAAAATAATATTTGGGTATGATATTTCCTAGACACAGGGATTGGTCAGATGGACCACAATGGTCTTTTCCAGTCCTATACATTCCTTTATATAGCACCACAGACCTTTTCTTTTTTAAAAGACCACATAGCAGATCAATCACAATATACTGATCATATTCCATTTAATATTCAAGGCTAAGTTTGCTTCTTTGTAAAGCTCTTAAATTACAATTAACTTCATTTTATATATTTCCTTAGGTTATTCCCCACCCCATTTTAAAACATGGTTGCAATGCAATCTCCCTCCAGCTCTGCGATGGTGTTTTTCCATTTAGCAACTTCTTTCGATTAAAGGAAAAAGTAATGCGATTGAGCAACAATTTAAACTGCAGACAGAATACAGAAATGTTGCAATCATATTTGGCAAGCTAGTTACTATTTTGTTGGTTAATCTGATATGTGAAAAAGTAGGCAATAGTCATGTGCAATTTGATGGATAAGTCAAGTGACAAAATAGCAAATAAGTTATGGTCAATTGCACAATTAGAAACATTATTTTTCAAGGCTGCCCAGGACATTCCACTATAGCACAAGTTTAAATATGTCTTTGTATCTACTATTTAATTTCAACAGGTATTTTGTACTGTTTATATGGAATCAAAGCGAAAAATTCATATTATCAAATGTTTCACCTCTCTGGAGCCAAGACTACTCTGCATTAGTATAGATTCTTGATCACTCTATATAAAGAGGAATGTTTAACTAAAAATATTTTCAAAAATGAAGCAGATAAAGCAAAACAAACAGCTGTCAATGTTATAAGCAATAAGTAATTCTTGTACAGTTTTTAAAAAGGGGTTTGTGACACGCTTCGAGAAACAAACATTATTTAACAGCTGCACGTAAGTACAGGACATTGCATGCTATCTTATGCACCCCTTTGATGAAAAAAGTTCGACACTATAGCATCATTGGGGTAAAGTGCACACAAAGAAAATAAATTATTCTACTTTCCAGATGGCAACTTTCCCATCTTCTCTGCCAGCTCCGCTAAGAACATATCTGTCTTCAGCACAGCACAATGCTCGAACCATGTCAACATGAGCAACCAGTTCCTTTTCAACACTGTATTTGTCTGTGTCTAGCACATAGATTTTCCCTCTGACTTTGTCTGATCCTTTGCCTCCAATCCAGATCTGAAAGAATTTAAAAAAGAAATATTGGTATTAGCCACCTACATTCCTTTGAATACAACCAAAACGTTAAATATACACCTGTTCCAACAGAAAATCATCAACAATGCCTAAACTCTATACTTTTTTGAAGAATTCTGATTTTATGCCGTTCAAAACATTAGACGTCATTGTTGGTGATGTCACCATGCTGAAAAGCATGATCAACTACCTCATCCTACAACAACTCTATTTTATTTTATTTGGGACCAGAGAAAAGAAACCTATTCCCACGCAAGTCAAGGAAATCTAATACAGTTAAACACATTTCTTTCCAAACTATGGGGGGGGGAAAAAAACATTGTAATAACCCTGCTAGACTGGGATAAACATGTGGTATCCAACAGATGATATTTTGACTCCCACAAGGCCCACCTTAAAACAATGTTGGGAGGCACTTTTTTGCTGGTAAAAGACCAATCAGAAAACCTCTGGTTTGGCATGGAGGCAAATGTAACCTTACCAACACAACGGCAACTTGCATGTACATGTTGGAGGAACGCAGAGTTCTCAGAGTTGTAGGGCTGGAGGCAAATGTAACCTTACCAACACAACAACAACTTGCATGTACAAGTTGGAGGAACGCAGCGTTCTCAGAGTTGTAGGGCTGGAGGAGGTGAAAAAGATAGGGAGGGGCAAGGCCATGAAGGGATTTGAAAACAAGGATCAGAATTTTAAAAATTAAGGTGTTGCCAGACCGGGAGCCAATGTAGGTCAGCGAGTACAAGGGTGATGGGTAAATGGACTTGGTGTGAGTTAAGATACGGGTAGCAGAGTTTTGGATGAGCTCAAGTTTACTGACAGGAAAAGGGTAGAAGAGCGACACAAAGAGAGAGATATAGGTGTAAATCTTTCGTGATGATTGCAGATGGGGCTGGCACGTTGTGATGCAGGTTTTGCATCTCTAGGATCCTGATGTATCTTCTGGGGTCAGTCCTACTTAGATATTCAGAACATAAATTGACCAGTATGAGGTGTCTTGCAAATTTAGGGCAGGATATCTGGTGATGCAACAGCTATTTAAAAGTTTAATGTTTATTTAAAGGCAGCTGTTTAAGCCAGGCTCCTTTTTTGTGGTGGATGAGAATTTCTGCAGCAGATGAGTTGAGGCAAGGGGAGAGACAGAAGATGTTATGGAGGTGGAAGTAGACACCCCCTTGGAGAGGGTGCAGCGCAGCTTCATCGGAATGATACAGGGGGTTAAAGGTTAAATTACGAGGGCAGGTTACATAAACTTGGCTTGTATTCCCTCGAGTTTAGAAGTTTGTGAGGTGTGTCCTAATTGACATGTTTTGATAGGGTAGATAAAGAGAAACTATTTCCTCTGATAGGGAAATCCAGAACAAGGGAGCATAATCTTAAAATTAGAGCCAGGCCATTCAGGAGTGAAATCAGGAAGCATTTCTTCACATAGAAGGATGGTAGAAATCTGAAACATACTTTCCCAAAAGGCTGTGGATGCTTGGTCAATTGAAACTTTCAAGACTGAGATAGATAGATTTTTGTTCAGTAAGGGCATCAAGGGATATGGATGAAAGGCGGGTAAATGGAGTTGAAGTACAGATCAGCCATGATCTAATTGAATGGCCCGAGGGGCTAAATGGCCTTTTCCTATGCTCATTGTAATGGAAAAGATAGGAGGTCAAAAGCTCAGCTTGGGATCGAATGGGATGCTGAGGTAGTTCAACCTGACACAGTGGCTATGGTGAGGTATGTAATCAATGGAGTTTGTGGCGTGGATCGAAGACAATGGATTTGGTCTTCCAAATGTTTAACTGAAGGAAACTACAGCTCATTCTGGACTGGCTGTCGGACAAGTAATCTGATAGCACAGAGGCAGTGGAGGGGTGAAGTGAAGTGGTAGAGAGGTAGAGCTGATGTCGTCAGCATGCATGTGGAAGCTGACCCATGTCTTCGAATATTGTCACCAAGAGGCAGCATACAGATGAGGAAGAGGAGAGGGCGGAAGATATATCCTTAGGGTGACTCCAGGAGGTAAGAGTGCGGGAACGGGAAGAGAAGCCATTGCTGGAGATGCTCTGGTGATGATTGGATAGATAAGAATGGAACAAAACAAGGTCAGTCCCACTGAACTGGACAACAGAGGACAGACATTGGAGGAGGATGGTGTAGTCGACGGTGTCAAAAGCTGCAGAGGTCGAGGAGGTAAAATGCACAGAGGCTATTATTCGTGATGTTCAGTAAGGCTGATTCTTTGCTGTGACTGTGGTACAAACCTGATTGGAGAGATTCAAACAGTGAAACGTGGGAAAATTGGGCACAAATTTGGAAAGCAACAATACGTTCAAGGACTTTGGAAGGAAAGGAAGGTTGTAGATGGGGTGGTAATTTGCAAGGAGTGAGAGGTCAAGGTTGGGTTTTTTGAGGAGGGGAATGATTATGGCTTTTTGATTGCAGGGGGACAGTACCTAAGCAGAGGGAACCATTTACAATGTCAGCTAGCGTGGGGGCCAGAAAGGGAAGATGGGCGGTCAGCAGTTTATAGAGAATGGGGTCAAGGGAACAGGTGATGGGTCTCAGACAGAATGAGCTCAAGGAGGGCGTATGGGGAGATAGGAGAGAAACTAGAGGAAGACACGTACAGTGTACTATAGCATGTACTCTGTATGAAACAACTTTCTGAAAGAACGGACAAATAAATTAAAATCATTAAAAAATTGCAATGGCAGAACCTAGCAAATATTCCTTTCATCATCTACTTAAGCATATCCATTAAAAATTAAATTAAATTGAAAAATTTAAAACACAACTACACATATTACAGCCAATATTTACTAAAAGTAAGAACCTGTGGAAAACAAACCTGTTACTATTAGTTTAACAATATTATTTCTTAATTTGTTTTTACAAAAGTCAAGTGTGTTTGATAATTATTTTCATCACAAAATGAGACTGTAAACAAACACTGAACCTGTAATTAGTGGATTAGAAGTACCAACTCCATAACTGCAGTTCTTACTAATACTGGTCAGGTGTCTGAGTATCGAGGAACCTCAGCCTAACCACCACATGCCAGTCTTGGTTAGTAACAACTGAGGAAAGAAGTTGGGACATTTATGTTTGACAACAGAGGCTCGGAGTACGATTCAACAAGGTAGTATTGAGGAACATGGGCTGAAATAGCTTGGACTCGCTGCGTTACTGAGAAATAATATTACCATGCACTATCCATTTTCCAATCATTAAATAAACTTGAAATTGGAGTTATTATATTACCTGCTTTTTGACAAATATCATACAACTAATACTGTTGCAGTCCTGAAGCTGAATCTTTTGCCAGGGTTTCGATAGATTCTTCATATCCCAAACACAAACTTCTCCTTTATCAGCACATGCTGTCACCAGTTGATTTTTCTAATGAGAGAATATGAATGAAATATTAAAGGAGAAAATACTTAGGACAGTCATTACTGGCTGATGCAGCTTAAAAAAATGAGGTTAGCATCATTATCCACGAGTTCAAGATAACAGCTTCTGTCGCTACTAACACAGTAATCTATCAAGTGTAAAAATGTGACGCGTGAAGTACATGCACAAGCGTCACCTTCCAGTGAGCTGACTGGCCCATGGAATGAGGTACTTTTCTCGTGATTTGATCGGTTGCTGCAAACACGTCCATTTTCTAAAATTAAATGCTTACAACATTGCCAAGTTTACAGAAGGTCTAAAGTCATTACTATTAGCCAGGCTTCTTTTCCCAATCTGCCAGGCTTTGCCTGACATTGACAATTTTATTAATTTTTTCTTTAATTTTATTGAACATTGCATGTTTTATTTAACTTGAATATGTATTTCTAATTATTAATGATCTAGACGAGGGAACGAGATGTAATATCTCCAAGTTTGCAGACGACACAAAGCTGGGTGGGCGTGTGTGCTGCGAGGAGGATGCCGAGAAACTCCAGTATGATTTGGACAGGTTGGGTGATTGGGCAGAAGCGTGGCAGATGCAGTATAATGTGGATAAATGCGAGGTTATCCACTTTGGTGGCAAAAACAGAAAGGCAGATTATTATCTGAACGGCAATAGATTGGGAGAAGGGGAAGTGCAACGAGACCTGGGTGTCCTTGTGCATCAGTCGCTGAAGGTAAGCATGCAGGTACAGCAGGTGGTTAAGAAGGCAAATGGTATGTTGGCCTTCGTAGCGAGAGGGTTTGAGTATAGGAACAAGGATGTCTTGCTGCAGCTGTACAGGGCCTTGGTGAGACCACACCTTGAGTATTGTGTGCAGTTTTGGTCGCCTTATCTGAGGAAGGATGTTCTTGCCATGGAGGGTGTGCAGCGAAGATTCACCAAACTGATACCTGGGATGGCAGGAATGCCGTACGAGGAGAGATTGGGTCAATTGGGCTTATACTCGCTGGAGTTTAGAAGAATGAGAGGAGATCTCATTGAAACTTATAAAATTCTAACAGGGCTAGACAGACTGGATGCAGGAAGGATGTTCCCGATGGCGGGGGAGTCCAGAACAAGATGTCACAGTCTAAAGATAAGGGGTAAGCCATTTAGGACAGAGATGAGGAGGAATTTCTTCACCCAGAGAGTGGTGAACCTGTGGAATTCTCTACCACAGAAGGCAGTTGAGGCCAAGTCAGTAAATATATTCAAGAAGGAGTTAGATATATTTCTTAAGGCTAAAGGCATCAAGGGATATGGGGAGAAGGCAGGGACAGGGTACTGAGTTTGGATGATCAGCCATGATCTCATCGAATGGCGGAGCAGGCTCGAGGGGCCAAATGGCCTACTCCTGCTCCTATCTTCTATGTTTCTATGTTTCTAATGATTTATAGATAGTGCCTTTCATATAGAAAAATATTCCAAGGCACTTTACAGAGGTGTAATTTTTTTTTTAATGGATGCCAGGCTAAAGGAGATATTAGGAACAAGGAACGAAGGATTGGTCAAAGATGTGGGGGTTTTTTTATTCGTTTATGGGATGTGGGCGTTGCTGGCAAGGCCAGCATTTATTGCCCATCCTCAATTGCCCTTGAGAAGGTGGTGGTGAGCCGCCTTCTTGAACTGCTGCAGTCCATGTGGTGAAGGTACTCCCACAGTGCTGTTAGGGAGGGAGTTCCAGGATTTTGACCCAGCGACAATGAAGGATCAGCAATATACTTCTAAGTCAGGATGGTGTGTGACTTGGAGGTGGTGGTGTTCCCATGCGCCTGCTGCCCTTGTCCTTCTAGGTGGAATAGATCGCCAGTTTGGGAGGTGCTGCCGAAGAAGCCTTGGCGAGTTGCTGCAGTGCATCTTGTAGATGGTACACACTGCAGCCACGGTACGCCAGCGGTGGAGGGAGTGAATTTTTAAGGTGGTAGGGAGATGGAGTGGCGGATGGCTTTTGGAAGGGAACTCCAGAACATGGAGCCTAGATGGCTGAAGGCATTGCTTCCAATGGTGGGGCGAAGGGAAGGGTGGATGTACATGTGGCCAGAATCAGAGGAACGGAGAGTTCAGGGAGGGGGTTGTAAGCTTGGATGAGGTTCAAGGAAGAGGGGAGGCCATGAAGGGATTTAAACATGAGGATGAGTATTTTAAATTGGGGGCATTGGGGGACTGGGAGACGAAGTCAGTCAGCCAGGACAGGGACTTGGTGCAGGATAAAACATGGACAGCAAAGTTTTGGATGAGCTAAAGTTTACGTAGGGTGGAGGATGGGAAGCCAGCCAGGTGAGCATTGGAATAGTTGAGACTGGAGGTGACAGAGGCACAAATGAGGGCTTCAGCAGTAGATGGGCTGAAGTGGGGATGGAAGTGGGCAATGTTACAAAGGTGGAAGTAGGCGGTCTTTGTAATTGAAGGATATTAGGTCAGAAGATCAGCTTCGAGTCGAATGAGAAGGCTGAAAACAGTCTTTTTCATGTGAGCCAATGGGTGGAGAGGGGGAGGGGAATGGAATCAGTAGCAAGGCTACACAGCTTGTGACGGGGCTGAGCAATGGCCTCTATCTTCCCAAAGTTTAGCTGGAGGAAATGAAGGCTCATCCAAGACAATCAGTCTGACAACATAGGAATTAGAGAGGTTGAGAGAGATGATGCAGAGGTAGAACTGTGTATCATCAGCATACATGTGGAACCTGACCACAGTTTTATGGATAATGTCACCAAGGGACAGCATGTAGATGAAGAGGAGCAGGCTGAGGGCTTAACATAACAGCATGGAGGCGGAAACGCAAGCCATTGCTGGAGATGCTCTGGCTAAGATCGAATTGCTAAGATGGAACCAAGTAAGGGCAATCCCACTGAGATGGACAACAAAGAAAAGGCTTTGGAGGAGGATGGTGTGGTCAGCCGCATTAAAGGCTGCAGAGATGTCAAGGAGGATGGGAAGGGATACTGCACACGGTCAAAGTCACAGAGGATGTCACTTGTTACTTTGGTTAGGGCCATTTTAGTGTTTTGGCAGGGGTAGAAACCTGATTGGAGAAATTCCAGCAGGGTGTTTAACAACAACAACTTGTATTTACATAGCACCTTTGGAGAAGGGCAGTAGTTTGCAAAGATAGAAGGGCTAAAGGAGGGGGTTTTGAGGAAGGGGTGATGACAGTGGTTTTCAAACGAAAGGGAACATTACCAGGATGTTTCTTTGCTCTCCTGGATGATCATGGAGTAGTGGGTAGTTTTGGCAGAGGAGAGAGAGGCCCAATAGTGGTTGATGTGGTCCAGCCATATCTATTGATGGACTTCTAAACCAATTGTACACCAGATACATTCAAGTCTCCATTCCTTGGACTTAATAGAGCTCTTTGAGGAAATAACAGATGGTATTGATAAAAGGAAATTTTAGTGGAGGTTGCGGGCATGAATTTTGGAAAAATATTTGATGTTGCATAGGAAGCTTGTTGATAAAGTTAAAGTACATGGTATTAAAGGGAAGGCGACAGTATAGATAGGAAGTTGGTTAAAGGATAGAAAACAGAGCACATTGGCTTGTTGTGTGAAGGAATATACTATATAACCTTTTTAGAAAAATATACTATATAGTCTTTTTAGAAAAAGACACCATCTTATGAAAGAGTTCTGGCCTTGCTAAGATAAGACAGTGGTTGACCCTGAAGAGTACCTTATAAAGGAACTCTACCTTATAAATTCTTTAAATCATGACAAACCAGGTTTGGAAATTTAGAAACCTAACTATGAAATAGCTATGAAAGAATTCTGGCTCTTGAAACAGGACAAGTTATTGACCCTGAATAAATAACCTTATTGAAACAGAAGAATGGGTGGCTCCGAGTGGCTGGCCTTTTGGGAACAGAACAATGGTCAACCCTGGATAAGTGATCTAAATTAAACCTCTTAAAGATGGCACATAAGATAAGGAACATCTGCCCTCGTAAAGATGACACGTGAAATAAGGGACATCTGCCTTCACACCTATATGGTTAAAAACTCCCAATAACTATTGCCGATGTAGCAGTAAGAATTGCAGAGGTCAGCAGAAAGATGAATAGTGATAATTAACTTGGATCAGCAGAAACCTTATGGGATACAACTGAAAAAGGGTATAAATATTGAAGTCTCAAATGGGATATCAGAATTGCTTTAATCGGGCAAGGCGATTCTCGACTACAGAGGCGGCTCTGTAATCCTTCACTCTTTGTACCTCGGGGATCGAAGGTAATTTGATATTGATGAATATTCTGTATAGAAAATTTTAAGAACTGTAATACTGTAGCGAAGTTAAGATTTAAAAGTAAGATTCTCTGTTAGAAAGATCGTATTTTTTCTCTTTTTAGAACTGTTAACGTTGCAATTGACTGATTCACCAACTGCAAATTGCATGTCGGTTCTTTTAATAAATCTTTATATATTTTTAGAATTGTCTCGCATAAGCCTTCTGTATCAATAACTCGCGAAAGCAATCTCTGTACACTCTTTGGTGGAGAGGTACATTTCTGAAGGAGATCTCCGGACCCTCATAATATCCGGGACGTTACAGCCTGGCTAAAGTTATTAAAAGTGCTATCTGGAGGACGGTAACATTCTCGGGTTGCTCCTTTCCTTTAGGGAGAGATAGCCCGGACCTTTAGACCCAGTTAAGCGTCTTTAGGATTCGGCTACCTCAAACTTTAGTTGAAAGTGAACGTCTGAGAAATACGCCTGATCCGGGATAGCCCCAAAGGGGCTAGGACTAGTAAATATCCTATCAGTTGGTCTATAACTTTTTCAGGTTCTTAAAACTTCTTATATACACACCAAAAATGAACTTGTAGAGCTAGCAAATAAAAGATGCTATGTACTGAGTTGTGAGAGGGGAAATGTTCCTTGCCAACAAACCCATCGGTGAATGAGGTGAGAATGAAGAAAAATGGTAAAATACACAGTAGGCACATTTTTCGGCAATCTTAACATTAACCTCCATATATCAATAAGAACTACCACCACCCCAGTGAAGAAAATCATCTAGGGTACACATGTACAGAAGCATGAAATATTTCTATCCCCAATGGCACACCCACTGATTTTGCAGGTTACTCTAGTGAAAAGATAATTGGGGAGAAATTCGGTATCGCCCCATTTGGTGCGCAATTATTGGCTGGGCGCAAAGTTTAGCGCCTGGCGCTAATTATCGCCTCCGACTGCAAACTTGGCTTTTATTGCCCCTGGAGGTGATTGGAGCACTAAATCAGGCACTACACACCTCTCTTAAGGCGCTAACGCTGAGGAGCGAGGCGCTACCTCAGAGCGCTGGCGAAGCTCATTTGATGCCAGTCAGCAATGGAACACAGACACACTGGCACCGGCCAGTTCTTAAAGGGGAGGGTCCATCTTGCTCTCCATCCACACCCTGCTCATTGCAGCCTTGAATCTCGACCTGGAGAGACCTGTACATCAAATCTGCTGGAAAGAACAATGGAGAGGCCCAGGGAAAGAGCTCAGAGTGCAGCTCCCACAGTCTCTTCTAAATCGATGCGAGGAAGGTCAAATTAAAATGAACCTGCAAAGTGCTGCTCAGTACCCAAAACTCCTTCACACGGCGTTGAATCTCTCCAGAAGTCTCTCTCTCTCAGAATGCGTGGTGCAAAAATGTCGCCGACAAAAAAAGGCAGGAAGCGGTCGCCTTTAAATAGCACTCCCCCAGTCCCTTCCCGACTGCAAAACGCTCCCCTCAACCTGTCGTTGCTAGCGGCAGGCGGTAAGGCAGGGGGCACCACTCAATATCTGGTCCGAGGCGTTGCACACTCGACTGACGTCACGATCTGCGGGCGCAGGAGATCGTGGCGGTAGTGTTTAGCGCCGCCGCAAAATTGTCTGGTCAATTTCGCGAGCGGCGCAAACATCGCCGCGCCCGGGCGCTAGTTGCTTTGCGCTAACAGGAGGCACAGAGCAACCGAATTTTTCCCCCAATGTGTTAAATAAGTCCACAAATGGGCTGGCTTGATCCTCAATTATCTTCACTCAAGGAAGAGAATTTTGTTTACTGTAACAGTTCCAAAATGTAAGGAAAGCTTTTGCTTCAGTACAGTTACTGTATAGCTCTTGTATTTCTAAAAGGAAATGAATTATCTTGTTTCCATATTGGAGAATGGAGGTTTTAGTTTATGAAAAATCAAACAAAGAACAAGACTCAACCAGAATTAGCTAATTAGAAATAAATTATTTCACTGTTTTAACCTACCTCAGGAAAGACAAGGAAACAGCTAAAAGAGACGTGGCTTCCTTTTGGATTTTCCAGTAACATCACCCTACGGAACAGCTGCCCATTTTTTTTCACTTCCAGCAGTGCATCTCCTACACCTAATAGAGTCGAGGCAGACGTGCTTGCAATATTATTGCCACAGACAAACATTTAGGTGGAAATATATAAGGCACAGTATGTAAGGAAACATCCTTCATATCAATTTTTAAGTGAATATTTAAATAAAATGCAGCATACAATTGTTAATTATGACAAAAACAGAAAATGCTGGAAATACTCAGCAGGTCAGGCAGCATCTGTGGAGCGAGAAACAGAGTTAACAGAGTTTCACGAAAGGTCATCGACTTGAAACGTTAACTTTGTTTCTGTCTCCACAGATGCTGCCTGACCTGCTGAGTATTTCCAGTTTTAGTTCAGATTTCTAGCATCCGCAGTATTTTGCTTTTGTATGCGTGTTAAATAAAACACATTAAAATGCATCTGATTTGTAATTAGGCACTAGGATCTTTTATGCAATTTAAATAAATATACTATCGATACCCTCAATTTGTCCTTCATGCAAATTGCCGGAGAAGTTTTAAAAAAAAGTATCTTTAATACTCACAGCACCAGAGCATATAATTGTGGAGTTTAATGGCAGTTAACTTGTGGCAGTTGGGCAACTGAAAATTAGTCTTTATCTCTAAAGTGCTCACATCCCAGCAAATGACTCTTCCATCTAGACTGCATGAATACACTTGCTTTTGACTAGAAATACAAGAGAATTTTCAGTTTAACCAAAACTTAATTGTTTAATACAAACTTATCAATAAATGCTTACTAAAGTACTACCACATCCAATATTAATTCATTCATTATTCATATCTTAGCTTTAAATGCTGAAATTTTCAAAGCTATAAATTAAACTTCCAGGCAGTAGGAACATACTTGTTCAAGGTACTATACCTGAACTTTGAGCCCCGGTCCTCCAAGACCATGTCAGTGACATCAGTGCAGTGTTCAGTCAGTTGTTTGTTGCAGGACATGCTGCGAGTATTTATTATGTAAATAGAAGAATCTTGTGAACCAATCCAAACTTGGCTGAACTCCACTCCCAGAATACAGTTCTGAAAATAAATGATAAATATAAGCAGCTAATTTCAATGTAGAATACAAGAGTTTCAACTGAAGGGATAATTGCAAGTCCGAGCCCCTTTTCGGGCTACCCCAGATCAGGCGTATTCTCCAGACGTTCACCTTCAACTAAAGTTAGAGATAGCCGAATCCTATAAGACGCTTAATTGCATCTAAAGGTCAGACTATCTCTCCCTAAAGGAAAGGAACGGCCTGAAGATGTTATCGTCCTCCGGATAGCACTTTTAACAAGTTTAACTAGACTGTAACCTTCCGGATATTATGAGGGTCTGGAAAAACCCCCAGAATTCTGCAACTCCTCACAGAAGAGTGTACAGAAATTGAGTTTGCGAGATTGATACAGAAATACTCAGATAATTTAAAAAATATATAGATTTATTAAAGAACCGACATGTAGTTAACAGCTGTTGATTTCAATCGCAACTTTAACAGTCCAAAATACAAATAGCTTACATTTCTTATCAGAGATCCTTACTCTCAAATCTTAACTTCGTTACATTTCCTCACTTCTACTTATTTCTTAATCCAGAATATCCACCAAAATCAAATACCTTGATTACCCAAGACTCAAAGGGTTAAAGAACTTACAGAGCCTGCCTCAAGTTGAGAATCGCTTGCCTTTCCAGCGACTTCTGACTTTCTATCTGAAAAGCTCTATTTTTATACCTTTTTAAGTGGTTTATCCTTTGAAGTTTTCTGCTGATGTAAGCTAATTATCTCTAGCCATACCTCTGTTAACTTCTTTCAATTCTTACGGTTAATTCAGCTGTTCTGTGTTTCTGTTCGACATGTTAATTTTTAACACTTTAAACTGGGCATTGCTATTGTGTTGGTTCCAAACTACAGACTCCTTGGAACCAACTCTTTGCTTCTTCAATAGGCCATTGTCTCAGTGTCAATAACCAATCTTTATCTCAAAAGTCTGTATGGTGTTTACAGCTTTGTGACGTTGAGGCTTTTAGATTTTTAAACCCAGTTTGTCATGTTTTAATAAAATCAGAATTCTGTTCATAGGATGGTGTATTTTTCTGAATAGGTTTGGCTCATTCCTTTACACAACTACTAGAAATAATGCATTACCAGCACGATTCATTAATGCATCGTTAAAGGGGAAGGCAAGTCTATTAGAGTACATTTTGTTCCAAGTATTCACATTTTATACTGTAATTTTTGGACATTTATGAAAGTTAGACCAGCCAGATTAGACTCTCCCTCCCTGCTAAGCTACTCTGTGATGTTACCAACCCTGTAAACACCAGAAGGGTTTCATTCAATGGGGCCACAACTTTAGACCCACTTGATAGCCAACCCTCAGAAACTATAATACCGGCCAGGTACTTTGCAGATCTCATCAGTATAAAATGGGAGAGTATTTTGAACAACAAAAAAAAGTCCTGCAGGTATTCTGAATTAAGCATAGTTTTATTAAAACAATTAAATGGACAGTCACCTGGTACTGGAACAAAATATCAAATGCAGCTAAAACGGCAATACAAGCAGGCAGCTCTATTTTATTGCTTCCTCACTCGCATTATTGTTGACTAGGGGGCGAAAAAGGAAGAGCTCCACAAGCACACTCAAAAACTTGCATAGAGCTCAAATATGGAATTATACTATAGTGGTTGCACATCACTGGCATCTTCTCCAAGTGGTGATCCAAACAATTCTGGAACGCCAGATCAACAACTGAAATATTAATAAGTATGGAATAAGAAATGCTATTTCAATCCTTTCCTTTTGCAGACTACGTATAACGTACTAAATTAATCTTCATTTAACGTATTGTCTCCACAGGGAAGATTCTGTGCTGTTTTCCCTGATCAAGCAGAACTCCAAAACATCTATCTGACCTTGCAATTAATGTTCTGACCAATTAGGGATGGGCAATAAATGCTGGCCTTGCCAGCGACGCCCAGATCCCATGAACGAATAAAAAAAAAAATTGTTTTCCATGACATTCACTCCCATGGGCCCAGCAGCTCAGAATCCATCCTGATTTAAATAGCATTTGTTAAGATCATCAAAATCAGTTTTTACCTATTTCCAGAGACAAATTCCCGGATTTTTTTTTTAAGGTGATATATATATTTTTTTTAAATCGAATTCCTCCCGAATTTTCAGGTCTGGAGATGCACGCACATCACATTACTATCAGCACACACATTGCATGCTGTATCTGCTATGCTGACATCATAGATGCAACGCTCACACATCCCCATACCGGATTTTCAGCAGGGAAAGAAACAAAGGCTGTGCAATTTGGATATTTTTTGATGTGGACCTGAATTTTCTTGCTTTAAGGACAATATTCTTCATATTGCAGCAAACATCAGTCTTTCATTCCGAGTTAAAGGTCAGCCTTGGCTCAGCGGTAGCACTCACACTTTTGAGTTAGAACATCATGGATTCAAGCTCCTGGGATTTGAGCATATAATCTAGGATGACACTTCAGTGTAGTACTAATGGAACACCGCATTGTCAGAGCTGCTGTCTTTTGGATGAGACGTTATATCAATGGAACAGAATACGCGGTGGCGCATATAACTGGCGGCAGATGCAATACCGCCTGCTTTGCATCCCCGCCCAAGTCGGATTTTATCCCATAGTGTACCCCCACACAATATTCCAAATGTTGCCTCACAATAGCTTATAATCAAATCCTTCAAGCTGTATCCCAGTAACTGACTTAGCACAAGGCCTATAGTACAACAGGGGCATTAAAGTGCATCCTTCCAATAATCTCAACATGATTGTGCAGTTTATGACCTTTCACACCACCGATGGATTATTCTGCATTTGCCCAAATTCCTTTCCATATTGTATTTCACCTGCCTTTAATACCCTCTGTTTTACTTTTTTTTAAACTTTTTTTTTTAAACTCACCAATTTTGAGTTGCCCACTTGAATGCAATGCTGCTGAATGGACCAGGATGCTGCATTGAAGAGCACTACTTTTCCTTCACTTAATGCACACCATAATCTTGGATTTGTATTCTCATCCTCTTCCACTTGTATCAGATGACCTAGCACAGTGAAGTGTTTAATTCATGATTTAGTGCAGTACTGATAGCTTTGTAAAAAAAAATACAAAATCAAACAGAAACCTGCTATTTCTTTCATTTCAATGTTTGCAGTTTATCATTCTTTTTCTCTTAAAAAGGCTAATTTAAAAAATCATGTTATCCACCCTTTTGTTTCAGCACCACAACTGTTTCCCACCTCCACTTGGTAGTTTTGTGGCAAGAAATTATTCAATCTATAACAGCTACATCACTATGTAGGATTTATACCATCTGATACAAAATCTTATCCCTAAATGTGGTGCATATGATATCAAAATATTTGAACAAAAAAAAGTGCGTTGTAAATATGGTTAGATACACTTTGAACTACCATGAGACAAGTGAAGCTCAGAACTGAAATCCTTCAAATGAATAATTTTCATAAATTCATGTATTATACATTCTTCAGCACTTGAATTTTAGTGTGTTCTTTACTAGGGACAGAACAATCGACATCATAGCAAACGTTTCAAAATTTAGTCTCAAGACAATTAATATATATAAATATATATTCCAAATACATACAAAATACTATATAGTGTGTTACATCTGTGTTATTTTTTCTGCCTGTAATTATTTTCTATAATTTCCCCTTTCAAACATTAATTTCCTCAATTTTACACTAGGATCATCATGGAGAGCAAAGATACACCTTGGTTTCTTTTCTCCATTCCCAAATGCCTCCTCAAACTCCTTTCACTTGTCCTTTTTCCCCTCCAACTTCAACTCCAACAAATACCAGGAGCTCAAGGACTTTATTGCCACCAAGATAGAGGTGATCCCTACATTTTCCTACAATATAACAGTGACTACACCTCAGAACAATACTTTGGCATGAAGCACTAGGAGATGTAGAGGTCATGAAAGGCACTATATAAATGCAAGTTCTTTCTAACTATCTATTCATCTTCCTCTGCTTCCCCTTTTCCCTTGCCCAAGCCAAACCTCCCATCAGACTAGCTTTTCCCTTTCATTCCGAGATATTTTCCTCAGGTTCAATTAACAGAGCACTCCTGTAACCACTCTAGAAGACGACGACTTGCATTTATATAGCGCCTTTCACGACCACCAGACGTCTCAAAGCGCTTTACAGCCAATGAAGTGGAGTCACTGTTGTAATGTGGGAAATGCGGCAGCCAATTTGCACACAGCAAGCTCCCACAATCAGCAATGTGATAATGACCAGATAATCTGTTTTTGTTATGCTAGTTGAGGGATAAATATTGGCCAGGACACCGGGGATAACTCCCCTGCTCTTCTTCGAAATAGTGCCGCGGGATCTTTTACGTCCACCTGAGAGATCAGACGGGGCCTCGGTTTAACATCTCATCCGAAAGACGGCACCTCCGACAGTGCAGCACTCCCTCAGCACTGTACTGGAGTGTCAACCTAGCTTTGTGTGCTCAGGTCCCTGGAGTGGGACTTGACCCCACAACCTTCTGACTCAGAGGCGAGTGTGCTACCCACTGAGCCGCAGCTGACTCTACAACCTGGAGTGTGCCTTTACTAACCCACTGTGTTACTGTAGTCGTTGAAAAATGGTACGCCCTGAACAATTGCCACAAGACTCCTCACAACCCAAGTGGCAACAGGAAAAACACAAGAATAACTGCAGAAATAACCACCAAATTCTCATACCAATCTTTTTACAAGGTTCTTTAAGCTGCTTTGGTTAAAGAAAAAAGCACAGTTCCTAGCAAGGCACACCGCTAAGCCAGCAGAAAGACAGGAAATTGCATGCATGACACAACAAGGTATTTTGACCTCATCTGCTTGGATCCAAACAATGAACTGGCATTGGTTTCTAGAGCCCTTCAAATTTAGTGTCAGTAACTTGGACATGGTGCTAAATAGATCGACATTCAGCATCCCTGAGCTCCACTCAATTTCCACCTCAGTTTTGCCCGTTTATCAGGCATAACTGATTGGAAAACCTAGGTCAATATCTCAGTAGTATTTACATAGCGGAAACCATGTCTCAATTTTGATTTGTGAGGAGGCAGATACAACAATACGAGAATGATTTCTTGACCCAAATGGTGAGATCTAGCCACACCACCAAAAGAGGTGGGTTTGTGAAATGAAGAGGGTAGCCCTCTCATTCTTTCTGGGATCTACATGTCCGCACCAATTCTTTTTCATCGATGCATATTCCTCGAAGTGGCACCCTCTCTGGTTCGGAGCTGGAAGGGGAATGAGTCATTGGCTCAGATCTTCAGGAGGATCCCCAATGAGAACCTCTGGGATGGATATTACTAAAAAAGTAGGGGTGCTCTAACATAGTATTGCCTAGAGCTCCTGTGCATTCTAACAAAGATCTGGTAGAGAGATTTAGCTATAGGCTGTCTATTGAGTGAGAGGGCTCTTAAGAAAGATCAAGTATCTTAAAGCTATCCCATTATAACACATATTCTTCTGGGTTTTAAGATTCCAGCAGTTCCTCCACTTGTCCCTAAACAATACTGCTCCACATCATGAAGCGCACGTAAGGCAGTCTGCAGTGTAAGACATTTAAATCAAAGGATATTGCTGATAAGCGCACAGACCAATTTGCCTTGCTGTAGTTAAACTTTGGAAAATGCCCTGATCTGTTTTAGAAACTGACTAGAGTGAACAAATCCTGCCCAATAAGCCTGCCAGCATTTTTTTTTTTTTTAATCGTTCCTGGGATGTGGGTGTCGCTGGCAAGGCCAGCAATTATTGCCCATCCCCAACTGCCCTTGAGAAGGTGATGGTGAGCCGCCTTCTTGAACCGCTGCAGTCCTTGTGGTGAAGGTACTCCCACAGTGCTGTTAGTGAGAGAGTTCCAGGATTTTGACCCAGTGATGATGAAGGAACGGCGATATATTTCCAAGTCAGGATTGTGTGTAACTTGGAGGGGAATTTGCAGGTGATGGTGTTCCCATGCGCCTGCAGGTGGTAGAGGTCGCGGGTTTGGGAGGTGCTGCCGAAGAAGCTGTGGCGAGTTGCTGCAGTGCTTCTTGTAGATGGTACACACTGCAGCCACGGTGTGCTGGTGGTGGAGGGAGTGAATGTTTAATGGGGTGCCAATCAAGCGGGCTGCTTTGTCCTGGATGGTGTCAAGCTTCTTGAGTGTTGTTGGAGCTGCACTCATCCAGGTAAGTGGAGATTATTCCATCACACTCCTGACTTGTGCCTTGTAGATGGTGGAAAGGCTTTGGGGAGTCAGGAGGTGAGACACTTGCTGCAGAATACCCAGCCTATGACCTGCTCTTGTAGCCACAGTATTGATGTGGCTGGTCCAGTTAAGTTCCTGGCCAATGGTGACCCCCCCCCCACAGGATGTTGATGGTGGGGGATTAGACGATGGTAATGCTGTTGAATGACAAGGGGCGGTGATTAGACTCTTGCTTGTTGGAGATAGTCATTACCTGGCACTTGTGTGGCGCGAATTTTACTTGCCGCTTATCAGCCCAAGCCTGAATGTCATCCAGGTCTTGCTGCATTCGGGCATGGACTGCTTCATTATCTGAGGAGTTGCAAATGGAACTGAACAGAGTCATCAGCGAACATCCCCACTTCTGACCTTATGATGGCGGGAAGGTCACTGATGAAGCAGCTGAAGATGGTTGGGCCGAGGACACTGCCGTGAATAACTCCTGCAGCGATGTCCTGGGGCTGAGATGATTGACCTCAACAACCACAACAATCTTCCTTTGTGCTAGGCCTGACTCCAGCCAGTGGAGCGTTTTCCCCCTGATTCCCATTGACTTCAATTTTACTAGAGCTCCTTGATGCCACACCCGATCAAATGCTGCCTTGATGTCAAGGGCAGTCACTCTCACCTCACCTCTGGAATTCAGCTCCTTTGTCCATGTTTGGACCAAGGCTGTAATGAGGTCGGGAGCCGAATGGTCCTGGCGGAAATGAAACTGAGCATCGGTGAGCAGGTTATTGGTGAGTAAGTGCTGCTTGATAGTACTGTCGATGACACCTTCCATCACTTTGCTGATGACTGAGAGTAGACTGATGGGGTGGTAATTGGCCGGATTGGATTTGTCCTGCTTTTTGTGGACAGGACATTGTCGGGAAGATGCCAGTGTTGTAGCTGTAATGGAACAGCTTGACTAGAGGCGCGGCTAGTTCTGGAGCGCAAGTCTTCAGCACGACAGCTGGGATATTGTCAGGGCCCATAGCCTTTGCTGTATCCAGTGCGCTCAGCCGTTTCTTGATATCACGTGGAGTGAATCGAATTGGCTGAAGACTGGTTTCTGTGATGGTGGGGACCTCAGGAGGAGGCAGATATGGATCATCCACTCGGCACTTCTGGCTGAAGATGGTTGCAAACGCTTCAGCCTTGTCTTTTGCACTCACGTGCTGGGCTCCACCATCATTAAGGATGGGGATATTCATGGAGCCTTCCCCTCCCATTAGTTGTTTAATGGTCCACCACCATTCACGACTGGATGTGGCAGGACTGCAGAGCTTTGATTTGATCCGTTGATTGTGGGATCGCTGAGCCCTGTCTATAGCATGCTGCTTCCACTTTTTAGCATGCATACATGCGGTGTTGCAGCTTCCCCAGGTTGGCAACTCATTTTATGTACGCCTGGTGCTGCTCCTGGCATGCTCTTCTACACTCCTTATTGAACCAGTGTTGGTCCCCTGGCTTGATGGTAATGGTAGAGTGAGGGATATGCCGGGCCAGGAGGTTACAGATTGTTACAGATTGTGGTAGAATACAATTCTGCTGCTGCCTCATGGTTGCCCAGTTTTGAGCAGCTAGATCTGTTCTGAATCTATCCCATTTAGCACGGTGGTAGTGTCCTCAGTGTGAAGACGAGATTTCATCTCCACAAGGACTGTGCGGTGGTCACAGCTACCAATGCTGTCATGGACAGATGCATCTGTGACAGGTAGATCGGTGAGGACGAGGTCAGGTCGTTTTTTCCCTCGTGTTGGTTCTCTCACCACCTGCCGCTGTCCTAGTCTGGCAGCTATGTCCTTTACGACTCGGCCAGCAGTGGTGCTACCGAGCCACTCTTGGTGATGGACGTTGAAGTCCCCCACCCAGAGTGCATCTGTGTTCAACATGTACTGATTCATCAGCTGATGTAATCAGAAGGAGGCTTCCGAGCAATGGTGTTCGGAATCAATGTTGAGGACTCCCAGGGCCACTCCCTCCCGTATACCACTGTGCTCCCACCTCTGGTGGGACAGGACATACCCAGGGATGGTGATGGAGGAATCTGGGACATTAGGTACTTACACAGTTAGTGTGAGTATGTCAGCTCTCCCAATTTTGGCACAAGTCCCCAGATGTTAGTGAGGAGGACTTTGCAGGGTCGACTGGGCTGGGTGTGTCTTTGTCGTGTCCGAAGCCGAGGGGTCCGTCCAGTTTTATTCTTGTTATTGTTTTTCGTAGCGGTTGTGTACAACTGAGTGGCTTACTAGGCCATTTCAGAGGGCAGTTAAGAGTCAACCACATTACTGTGGATCTGGAGTCACATATAAGCCAGACCAGGATGACAGATTTCCTTCCCTAAAGGACATTATAACCAGATGGGTTTTTACGACAATCTGATAGTTTTATGGTCACCATTACTGATATTAGCCTTTTATTCCAGATTTATTTAATTAATTGAATTTAAATTCACCAGCTGCCGTGGTGGTATTTGAACTCGTGTCTCTGGATCATTAGTCCAAGCCTCTGGATTACTAGTCCAATAAGCTAACCACTATGCTACCGTTCCTATGATTAGATATTTGTTAATAAGTTTGTTAGCTGAGCATATCCAACTACATCATCTTCTTCTTCTTCTTCTTCGGCAGTCCCTAGGAACCGAGGATGACTTGCTTCCACACTAAAAATGAGTTCTCAGGTGACTGATGAGTCCAATGCGGGACCTACAGTCTCTGTCACAGGTGGGGCAGACGGTGGTTGAAGGGGCGGGTGGGTGGGGTGCTTAGGTTGACTTGTGCTCCTTCCGCGGTTTGCGTTTGGCTTCCGCTTGCTCCTGGCGAAGAGACTCGAGGTGTTCGGCGCCTTCCCGGATGCTTCTCCTCCACTTTGTGCGGTCTTGGGCCAGGGATTCCCAAGTGTCGGTGGGAATGTTGCACTTTTTAAAAGGAGGCTTTGAGGGTGCCCTTGAAGCGTTTCCTCTGCCCACCTGCATATATTCAATGGCCCAGAAATTGATCTCGCTCTGTTCCCGCGGGGGTAAGGAGCAGGCGCGATCTCTCACTCCGCGTTGGCTTTTTCAGATCCAGCTCGCACGAACTTGATGTTCTAGACATCAGCTGGGCAGTGCTTGCGTATCCCACCGGCGTAGTGAATTCGTGCGAGCTGTGGGATCACGTGACTCAGTTAGAGCCAATGGCAGCACACCATCTTCCATTCATAAGTTTCACATACGTGCTGTGAAAGCTATGAATCTTACACACCCCCAAAATAACAGCTAAACCTCAATTAAATTTTTTTAAAAACCATCACATTAATAAAATAAGTATCGTTAAATAAATTAACCATTTTAAATAAAAAATTAAATTTTTTGAAAAAATTTAAAATCTTTTAAAAAGTTATAAAAATAAACTTACCTGTCTTTAAAGTCTCTAAAAAAGATATACCTGTTAAAAAAAATTCAAAATAATACTTAATTCACTACTTACCTTGTTAAAAGTGGGTCTTACTCCTCCTTTTTTCATTTCTAAAATCTTCCGTCCTTACCTGCGCATCCAAAGCACTAAGTGCACAGCGTGCGCGCAGCCTGTAGCGCGCACGCGGTGCACCGAGGAACCGCCCCCTTTTCCAAAGACCAAGTGCCGGTTTTCAGCGCATGCGCAGTGCATGCAGAAAACCGGCAATTGGAGAGAGAATATGCGAGAGTACGCAGTGCGTACTCTCGCGTAGCGGCATCAATTTTTGGCCCAATGTCTTAAAGCTTAGAGTTATCTCTTCCATGTTAAATTTTCCATGTCAGAAGACCTGAAATACAACTGTTGAGTCTGCAACTGATATATTGCACACGGGTTCAGCCATGTCTTTGTATTTCCTGTCTATTTTAGAGTTAGATGTTGACAACTTGTATATATCAATTACTTAGCTGCTTTTATATTGTGCTAAGACCATGTTAGTGGCAGCAGACCCCAATACAAAGATCATGTGTAATCGACTGCAAAAAAGTAAACTCACCGGAATTCTGCAAGGCCCATTTTTGTAGACTTTGGACTCAACATCGAGTTCAACAATTTCAGACTATAACCTCGGCCCCTGTTTTCTTTTTTCTGTCACATGGCAGCTGTTGATGATTCTGCCATTGTCAATAACACCTCATCTAGAGTCATCTTTTGTTTCTTAACTTGTCCCATTACCATCTGCTTTTGCCTTGCACCATATCATCCCTTTTGTCTTTTAATCTCTCCTGCCTTCCATCCTATCACAGACTTTCCCTTTGTTCTTTCCTCCCCTCCCCTCCTCCCTTTCCCTGCCCCTACACTTGCTTAAAAATCTGTTACTTCTCCAACTTTTTCCAGTTCTGACGAAGGGTCATCGACCTGAAACTCTGTTTCTCTCTCCACGATGCTGCCTGACCTGCCGAGAGCTTCCAGCATTTTCTGTTGTTGTTCCATTTTTGTAGAGTCTTCCCAGCTGCCGACTTTAGTGAATATTAGCAAACTTACATTTGGCTTGCAGCCAGTGCCACTAGCTCAAGTCTTCACCATATAAAAGCTACTGATGTGATCGTTATCCACAGGGATGCAGCCATAAGGAATCTAATGAAAATTGCCTGCTCTGGTCTACACGCGATCCGGAGGAAAGTTCCCACTCCAAGGGCAAGGATCCCTGGAACTATTGAGGCTTAAGGAACCTCTAACTTTAAACATCTGTGTATTTGGAGCTGGGGTCTAAAAATGTGCACTCTTGATGGTTTGTCCCCATCTTCCTCTCTCCCGTGGAAATGATTGGGAACAGAACTTCCTCCATGTAGCAGAGAATATACACGAGAACCCATATTTCCACTGGCTATGGGTGTTTGGTCTGCTCCGTTATTGATGGAACTATAATTCTTATCAATTTCACTATCACTTTCTTTAAAAAAAAAATTCAGATGTCCCCAGCATGATGTCTGGAGGAGAGTAGCACATTAGCCTCTGTTACCTCAAATCCTCCTTCCCAGAAGAGTTTGTGGGTGTCAAAACTAAACGAAAATGGTACAGATGATAACCATATACATACTGATAGAGGAGGTTACCCACTTTGGACTATGATTTTTGGAAACTCTCCAGTGTCCAACAGGTGTATATGTACATTTGTTTTTTGATTATCCCTTGGGGACTGCAGTCCAGTTGGTGATCTGTATTGTCCGGTACTATGATGTGGTCTGACCAGAGCACTATACAATTTGATTATGACTTTCCGAATTTCTTTCACTTAAAGTAAATCTATTCTTGCTTCCTCTTTCATTTTTCTCTGGCTCTATCGTCAGATCTATAGGCATGAGGTCAGTTCAGCAATACAAACTGGTCAGAATTCTTTACATTATTGCTGCCGCTTACAGTACTGTTTTGAACATGATTTTAAACCTTATACTTCTCTATTTAATTAGGTTAGAAACTGAGAATCAAAAAAAATATTTTGCACAACCTATACAGTGGTAAGATTTCCTCACCCCTCCTAACATTTATCCCCCCCTTACTTTTCTCTCCTGAAGGCAGCAATTTGTGCTGGAATTCACTGGTGGCAATTATCATTTTGTACTTCACCTTTTCTTGGGTAAACTTGGTTAGAACATACTGCTTGGATATTCTCACTGTACAAGGCCAATACAACCTTGTCTAATGCAGACAAAACTTCCAAAAGACAGGCTGGATAGTAATCAGCAAGTGAGTATTTATTTTCTCCTTTGCTACTGAGCCATACAGATGGGGCCGTTTAAGAGTGATTCCTTTTAGTTCTCACTGATTAGTTGTATTTCATGCATTTTAATATTTTGGAACATAAAACAGTGCAGATTGATGGCCCTGTGAAATCCCCTTCAGACCAAAACAAACCTGTTCAATTTTAGAAGGTTTGATGCATAAGACTATTATATAAACACACTTCTGCAGTATCTAGTTACCCAAAATAATTGATTTATTCTTACCTGGTGTATACAAGAGCGCATTCACAGCCTGAGGGCTAGTTTGACCAGCAGAAGGATTTATCTTGTGTTTTAAAGTCTCTGAAGTTGTTTTCGGAACCACTAGAATAAATTCACAATAAAACTGAAGTTAGACACAAAAGTCTAATATTAGAAAATGCTGGGAATGCACAGCAAATTAGTCAGCATCTGAAATGGGGAATAAAATAAAGGTTGAGTACATTTTGAGTTTAGACACAGGAGAATGCTACACCCATGAACATTAACTATCTAGTCTCTTTGCATGGACCAATTGTGTATTTCAAGCATTTTCTGTTCTTATTTTAGATTGAGCATTTGCAGGTTTTTTTTGTAATTTAGATGTGGTAATTAAAATGGGTTTGGGTTTATGAGTGTACTGTGCTGTCATTACAATCTTTAAACAAGTCAATATTGGCCAATATTTGTACTTATATTTACGTTTTACTTGTAATAAGCAATTAATGGTGACCTCGTGTCTGGAAACAAGATTGCTATAAAAAAATAGAAAGCAGTAAAAATAACAAAGATTTCATTATTCCTACCCATATTCTTCATTTGGTCAAAATAAGCTAATCTGGAAGCTGCATAAATAGCTCGAGGTGACTGCATGCATCCAACCACAGCATCCATCAACAGAACATTTGTTAGTGCTTGCTGAATGTACTGCGGGTCCTAAAAATGAAGTTAAAAAACATTCACTGCTGTTGACAAATTAGACAATTATGCACTGCTGAAGTCTTGAAAATATTGAGATAATACAATGAAACTGGCTTCCACATTAATTCATTAGATTACAGAAATGAAGATGATCTAGGTTGCAAGATTTTAGAAGAATTACTTAGCAGTCTAGAATCTATATTTTTCATCTAAGAATATCCAGATGAGCTCCCATGAACCCCAGCATTCCTAAAATATCTGAAATGTTTCTGAACCCTACTCCAACATTGCTGAATATATATTGTTATACAGTGAAAAGGATTTTTTTTTTTTTTAAGTACATAATATGGATTTAGGATATTTGTGACACAAGCACATATTCTCCAAAACAAGATGTAGTCAAATTAGATTAGCTTCTGCACAGGATTGTTCGTGTACAGAAGAGTCTGATAATCTTGGAAAACTGTAATGCACTTTCATGCACATAACCAAAATCGTGACTGAAATCTGCCGTGATTATGATTGCGACAGTGGTGCATTATCCCTCCTTGCCCTCCAACCTCTCCCCATGTCACAATTAACTGAGTCATCCTCCTCCACCACCCAGCTCCAAGTGCCTGTTCTTGCATGGTTCCATTTTTAGCTATATGGACGAAGCCAGCACACCTCCAACATTGGCTTTTCCTCTCTCCCTGGCACCGTCACCTTGCAAGTCGCCAAATGATCGATCATTGGTGCCCCCACCCCCCAGTCTTTCTTCTCTGTGCACTGCCCGTTGATTATATCATCCCAGGTATGGGGTCAACTTCCATATTTATGCTGATGACACCCAGATCTAGCTCTCAATTCCACAACCACTTCTGTGCTGTTGGACTGCCTGTCTGACATTGTTTTGAATGAGTCACAACTTCCTTCAGCTCAACATCAAAGCTATCATTTTAAGTGCCTGCACTCCTTTGTCACTGATGCTACCCAACTCCCCAGGCACTTGCTTAGGAAAACAAAACCATGCACCACCTCATCATGTTTTGCCTTGTTCAGAGCTTCATACCCCACATCCCCTTCAAGTCCGCTTACTTCCACCTCTGTAATGTTGCCCATCTCCGCCTCTATCAGGCCTCTCTGCTGCTGAAACCCTTATGCACACTTCTGTCACCTCCAGATTTGATTACTCCCACTCTTTGCTGGCTTTCCATCATTCAATCTCCATAAACTCCTGCTTGCCCAAGATGCAGATGTCGCCTCCTGTTCTACACCAAGTCTTCCTCATTCATCAGTTCCACCAATCCTTGCTGGCCTACGTCGTCTCCCTGTCCTCTAATGCAACCAATTTAAAATCCTTGTCCTGGTCTTCAAATCCATCCACAGCTTCTGCACCCACTGTTGCTATGGATTCTCTTAAAGACATGCCTTCATACAATATTTGTGTTATCTCTAGCTCTCCAGCAAGAGAAATCAAAAGAATAACGCAAAGCCAGAATGTGCTGGCATAGTGCAAGCAAGAGACCTAAACACAGTCAAAAG
Organism: Squalus acanthias; assembly: GCA_030390025.1. Classification (NCBI taxonomy): domain Eukaryota; kingdom Metazoa; phylum Chordata; class Chondrichthyes; order Squaliformes; family Squalidae; genus Squalus; species Squalus acanthias. Next base: position 17,178,005 of record CM059432.1, on the reverse strand, counting down.
ATCACAACTTCGCATGAGATTCTTGCCAAATGAGGATAGTTGGTATATCCATTGGAGTCAATTAGGGATTTGGATTATGTAAGTGTCATAAAACAAATTTAAAATACCAAGCATTTCAAAAAGACTATCAAACCTTGTGCTTATCTGCCATTGTTTTCCCAGCCCACATTTCCTTCACAATTAGTTGCCAAAGGTCACGTTCATTCTTCAGGTTTCCTACAAATGGCTCCTTCAGAGTGGTTTTAATTTTTAGAGCAGGGATTCGAAGTGGGAAAAACATCACTGATATGTTTTCAAGGTCCTAACAATTGAGAGGAAAAAAATGACAATAAAAAAGAGACATTGTTCAATGAAACACTTCAGCGGTGACATAGAAACATAGAAACTAGGAGCAGGAGTAGGCCATTCGGCCCGTCGAGCCTGCTCCACCATTCAATACGATCATGACTGATCATCCAAATCCAGTACCCTGTCCCTGCTTTCTCACACAGAATCCCCATCGAGCCTGCACCGACACATATCCCACCCTATCCCCGTAACCCCACGTATTTAGTTCCCCCTAACATATCCCATCCTATCCCCGTAACCCCACATATTTAATCCCCCCCTAACACTACGGGTCAATTTATCATAGCCAAATCAACCTAACCCGCACATTTTTAGACTGTGGGAGGAAACCGGAGCACCCGGAGGAAACCCACGCAGACACGGGGAGAATGTGCAAACTCCACACAGACAGTCACCCGAGGCCAGATTCGAACCCGGGTCCCTGGCGCTGTGAGGCACCAGTGCTAACCACTATGCCACCGTGTTGCCCATATAGCTAATATTAATTTGTGCTATCAAGAATCATATAAAAAGCATAAAGGGACAGTAAAACATCAAATCTCCTCTCACCTCCATCTGATCAAAAGTGACTACAGGGGTGATTGAGCTTTTTTTAAACTAATTTCTTTACTTCCCATCTCTGGAAGCCCAATTATATGTTTATCTAAAGATCAAAGGATCTCAATGGTCAACCAACTAAGATATGAACCATTTCTAACACATATCTGGTGTTTTCTTTTGACAACAGAAGAAACCATTCTTTTTTTTTAAATGTCTGACTAGATTCTACAGATAAAATATCCATTGTTCTTTCAGGGGCGATTAATTAAATTCTCCCTTTAGAACAAAGCTACTGTATCTTGGCTGATTTACATATGAAATAACCTGTCAACTCTGGCCAACGTCAGTGTTCTTGCTCAGGCCAACATCCCCAGCATTGAAGCTTTGACCACGCTCGATCAGCTCCGATGGACGGGTCACATTGTCCGCATGCCCGATACGAGACTCCCAAAACAAGCGCTCTACTCGGAGCTCCGGCACGGCAAGAGAGCCCCAGGTGGGCAGAGGAAACACTTCAAGGACACCCTCAAAGCCTCCTTGAAAAAGTGTAACATCCCCACCGACACCTGGGAATCCCTGGCCCAAGACCGCACAAAGTGGAGGAGAAGCATCCGGGAAGGCGTCGAACACCTCGAGTCTCTTCACCGGGAGCAAGCGGAAGCCAAGCGCAGGCAGCGCACGTCAACCCAAGCACCCACCCACCTGCTCCTTCAACCACCGTCTGCCCCACCTGTGACAGAGACTGTAGGTCCCGCATTGGACTCATCAGTCACCTGCGAACTCATTTTTAATGTGGAAGCAAGTCATCCTCGGTTCCGAGGGACTGCCTAAGAAGAAGAAGAAGAAGAAGAAGAAGACGGAAGAACTTGAACTTATATAATTGGGCAGTGGCCCTGCTTCAGTTCCCTGCTTCACACTACCTGTGTCGAGCTTTTTAAAAAAGACAAAAGAATTACAAAGCATTCAGAAAAAGCCTAAATCGTATGAACTATTCCAAAGCATTACCTGTATGTCTCTAAATTTGGCAATCTCAACATAGCCAGGTCTTCCCTCTATAAGAAGGAACAGTCGCTTCTGTGTCAATGCAATTTTACCCACACCATAGTTGGTCTTCACAGACGACGACAATTTATAGACACTTTCATTTTTGTCCAGGTGTTCTATCACTTCCAGAGGCAGGTTAACTTCCCGAGCCTCAGTCTCTGATTCCTTCCAAAAGTTGTAAAAGTCTTTAAACGTCTCAGGATCAATCTGTTTCAGATGCCCTTAAATATGAAAAAAAATGAAATTCTTATTGCATGACTTACATTAAACAAGAAACTGACAACCAGTACTCCTTTCAAAAATTAGAATTCCTTCTAAATGGATATTAAAAGACATCCTGAAGGCAATGCCTGTCCTTTAAGGCGGAAGATAAAATTCACACAAAGCAAGAAAGCAAAGCCAATATTAGTTTTTCTTTCACGCAATATTCAAAACAGCTATGAAAATGAACTTGACTGATTGTTCCACATTTACAATATTTGGGTTAAAAAACACAAGGACCAATTTTACAAATGTGTGCTTCCAGTAGCAAGCCTCACCCATATGGAACATTTATTGGGAAATAGAGGCATTCGTCCCAAGATTTCCCATCCATTAAAATTAATGGGTACAAAATTGTGGGAAGCACTGCCAAGATTTCCTGGTATGTGCTCCCAGCAGGCAAAACTCAAATTCATAAAACTGACTGTAAAAAATGTATTGTGCTGGCAATTTAATAATGTGGCATGTTGGCACAGCACGTTGAAGCACCAAGACACAGTGAAGTAATAGGTCAATCCTCCTTAGCTGAATTATCAATTTTGCTGCATTACTGTGTAAAGCTACCAAATGCAAAGCAGCTCTTCCCCACAGGCAGGTAAAGGGAGAAACTATTAGTTAAAGCAAAGCAACAGTTGAAGCCATAAGAACCACCTGAAACCTAGTAACCCAAATTGCTAACCACAATTCCTATGTGTAAAATCATATAACTATACAGCATAGGAGACGACCATCCGGCCCATCGATCCTGTGCCAGATCTCTCAAACAGCTATCCACTTCATCCCATTCCCCATACATGCTTTCTTTTTCATTTATCCATTTCTGCCTCCGAGCAAAAACGTTTTGCTTCAAGAAATTACGAAACTCAATATTTGATGAACTTAAAATTTTATTCATCCTTCTCTCTGAACAACTCTGGGGTGTCTACCTTGGCTCAGGGGTAGCCTCAGAGCCAGAAGGTCATGGGTTTAAGTCTCACGCCAGAGACTTGAGCACATAATCTATGCCAACACTTCAGTACAGTACTGAGGGAGTGCTGCACCTGTCCAAGGTGCCGGCTTTCGAGTGAAACGTTAAACCAAGGCCCCATCTGCCCTCAGGTGAACGTAAAAGATCTCATGGCACTATTCAGAGAAGAGCAGGGGAGTTCTCCCTGATGCCCCAGCCATTATTTATGCCTCAACCAACGTCACTAAGATAGATAATCTAGTCATTGAGCTCTGTAGAAGTCATAGGTTTCAACTCAGCCACTTGTGCTTCTCACATCTTCTGTTCAACTCAAAACAATAATGAACTGCAACTGCTCATACAAAAACTATGAAACCTAGTGGCATGTGGTGGAAGGAATGAATAACCTGGAGCTGATTCCCAATGGGGACAAAGGCAGGAAAAAAAAATGAAACTGAAATCACAGGGTTGAAGGAAGTGCACCAATCCAGACAGCCATTTGAAAATGGTTAAAAAGGCGGAATAAAGAGGCACGGAGGCACACAACTTTGAGAAGCATTAAATGTTTTCAGTATTAAATGGAGGTACTCTAATTACTGTGGCAATATCAAACTTTTAATCTCCCTGTTAATTCATCATTTTGCAGTGGAAGTCTTGACCTTTAACCTATTACGGAGACATAATGCAACACCTAAGTAAAATCTCTCTCCCCTTGTCCCTCCCCAAGGTTCTTAAATTTTGCTAAATACATGTTTTAAAATAGTCTCGAGACCCTTGGCCTGCTTTTACATTTGCTATGTCTGTCCTTATTACAGGGCCCATTTGCCGTCAGGATTGAGAAAACACATTAGGTTGGTATTTAAAAGTGCACTAAATTTCAACAACCAGATCTGTGCAATATATAGAACCATAAAATCATAAATGTTTACAGCACAGAAGGTGGCTATTCGGCCCATTATGTTTATACTAGCTCTTTGCTAGACCAATCCAAAACTAATCCCACTGCTTCGTACAAATCACCCCATAGCTCTATCAACCCTGCTTCAAATATTTATCCAATTTTCCCTTAAAAGTTGCTACAGCTACTCCCTGTGGCAAAGCATCCCATCAACCTTCTGTACAAAGAATTTTTTTCCTAACTACTCTCCTCACTTTTAGCAACAACTGTAAATTGGTAACACCTTATTACCAATTACCAGAACAGAAATAAATGGTCTTTACCCATTTGAATATAGTAGTTTTTAAAAATGTATTCTCAGAACGGGGGCAAAGCTGTAATTAGCCTGAGAAGTTGGTGGTGGCCCTTCTCCTCGAACCGCAGCAGTCCCAATGAATACATATTAAAAAAACTACTATATCCAAATGAGGATGTAACGAGCAGGGAGGATAAAGGGGAACCAGTAGATGTCGTGTATTTGGATTTCCAGAAGGCATTCGATAAGGTGCCACATAAAAGGTTACTACACAAGAGCTCACGGGGTTGGGGGTAATATATTAGCATGGATAGAGGATTGGCTAACTAACAGAAAACAGAGAGTCGGGATAAATGGGTCATTTTCAGGTTGGCAAACTAGTGGGGTGCCGCAGGGATCAGTGCTAGGGCCTCAACTATTTACAATCTATATTAATGACTTGGATGAAGGGACTGAGTGCAATGTAGCCAAATTTGCTGATGATACAAAGATAGGTGGGAAAGCAAACTGTGTGGCGGACGCAAAGAATCTCCAAAGGGATATAGATAGGCTAAGTGAGTGGGCAAAAATCTGGCAGATGGAGTTTAATGTGGGAAAATGTGAGGTTATCCACTTTGGTAGGAAAAATAAAAAAGCAAATTATTAAATTAAATGGGGAGAGATTACAGAATGCTGAGGTACAGAGGGATCTGGGGGTCCTTGGACATGAATCACAAAAAGTTAGCATGCAGGTAACAGCAAGTAATTAGGAAGGCAAATGGAATGTTGGCCTTTATTGCAAAGGGAATGGAGTATAAAAGTAGGGAAATCTTGTTACAACTGTACAGGGCGTTGGTGAGACCACACCTGGAGTTCTGCGTACAGTTTTGGTCTCCTTATTTAAGGAAGGATATACTTGCATTGGAGGCAGTTCAGAGAAGGTTCACGAGGTTGATTCCGGAGATGAAAGGGTTGTCTTATGAAGAAAGGTTGAGCAGGTTGGGCCTATACTCATTGGAGTTTAGAAGAATGAGAGGGGATCTTATTGACACATATAAGATTCTGAAGGGGTTTGACAGGGTAGATGCAGAGAGGATGTTTCCCCTCGTGGGGGAATCTAGAACTAGGGGGCATAATTTCACCCTTTTAAATTGGAAATGAGGAGGAATTTCTTCTCTCAGAGGGTTGTGAATATTTGGAATTCTCTTCCCCAGAGAGCTGTGGAGGCTGGGTCATTGAATATATTTAAGGTGGAGATAGACAGATGTTTGAAAGGTAAGGGAGTCAAGGATTTTGGGGAGCGGGCAGGGAAATGGAGTTGAGGCCAAGATCAGATCAGCCATGATCTTACTGAATGGCGGAGCAGGCTCAAGGGGCCAAATGACCTACTCCTGCTCCTACGTCTTACGTTCTTATGCTGATGGTGTTCCCAGTTCTGTTACCACAAATTTCTACCAATTTATAAGATCGGTTACTAAAGATTTCCTTGCAGTCAATAAGGTCTAAATTCAAGTAATGGGAGACAACTAGTCACTTTTACTGATAAGAGAAGCTGCAGAGATGTAGTTTGAGCTAGCTTTGCGAAAAAGAACCACCATCCAGGATGAGCTTGCTTTCACTTTTCTTCCATTTTCTTTTCTTCCCCCCTTCTCCCCTCCTCTTTTGAAGGTGCTGACTCTTGATAAATATGGTTCCATGAGTGCAGGTAGCCCTCTAATACCTAATCCAAGTAGCCATTCTTCATGAGTAAGTCCACACAACAAATTCTGCCAGGCATTTAGATAATGAAACATTAACACCCTATTGCTTGATTCTGTCGTTGCCTAACATTCATTCACACATGCACACTTTTTAATCTGGTATCAATGGATAGTGATTGGAATTCAAGCCGTATTTTTTTGTCCTCCTTGGCCCAGAAGCTGTTGATGCCCAATGTAGTGCCTCTACTGGCAGAGCTCAGCTAACCGAGAGAGAAAACCGTGGGCCTTCCTAGGCTCGACTGCTGCATGAAAATCACAAAATTGATACCTGACCTTGTAATATCAATCATGCTCAAAGAAGTCTTGTGGGGGGGGGGGGGGGGGGGGGGGGCGGCGGTCACAGCATTTGCTCAACATAACTCACCTCAGAAACAGAATGGAATGGGATCAAACTTCTATTGGCCCTATTTCATGGTACTGAGCGTCAGTGCTCCAACACACAGTACCCACTATGCAACTCCTGAAAAATAAAGTTATTTTCTGTTTTTCCTTTTCCAAAACTAAGTGGTGCCCAATTTTTCTAAATGTAAATGGATTAGTAATTCTGCCATTATAGTTCAGTTAACTGACAAGTGAAACTACATAAAGCAAAAGGTTTCCTTTTGTTCACATCATTAAGTTACTTGTCATTATTCAATTTTGATACTATACATAATTTCAACATTTCAACAACAACTTGCATTTATACAGCACCTTTAACGTAGTAAAATGCCCCAACGTGCTTCGCAAGAGCGTTAACAAACAAAATTTGACACCAAGCCACATAAGGAGCTATTAGGACAGGTAACAACAATTTGTATTTATATAGCGCCTTTAACGTAAAACGTCCCAAGGCACCGCACAGGAGTGTTTTGAGACAAAATATTTGACACCCATCCACATAAGGATAAATTAGGGCAGGTGACCAAACACTTGGTCAAAGAGGTAGGTTTTAAGGAGCTTCTTAAAAGGAGGAAAGAGAGGGTAACCAAAATCTTGGTCAAAGAGGTAGGTTTTAAAAAGCATCTTAAAGGAGGAGAGAGGCAGAGAAGTTTAGGGAGGGAATTCCAGAACTTAGGGCCTAAGTAGCTGAAAGCACAGCCACCAAATGGTAGAGCGATTAAAATCGGGGATGCGCAAGAGGCCAGAAATGGAGGAGTGCAGAGATCTCAGAGGAATGTAGGGCTGGAGGAGGTTAGAGAGATAGGAAAGGGCGAAGCCGTGGAGGGGTTTGAAAACAAGGAGAATTTTTAAAATCGAGCCATTGCCAGACTGGGAGCCAATGTAGGTCAGCAAGCACAAGGTGAGGGGTGAACGGGACTTGGTGCGAGTTAGAATAATGAATCAGTCCATGCCCGCATGCAACAAGACCTGGACAACATCCAAGCTTGGGCTGATAAGTGGCAAGTAACATTCATGTCACACAAGACAATGACCATCTCCAACAAGAGAGAGCCTAACCATTTCCCCTTGATATTCAATGGCATTACCATCACCAAATTCCCCACTATCAACATCCTGGGGTCATCATTGACCAGAAACTTAACTGGACCAACCACATAAATACTGTGACTACAACAGCAGGTCAGAGGCTGGGTATTCTGCGGCATGCGGCTCCCCTCCCAACTCCCCAAAGCCTCTCCACCACCTATAACGCACAAATCAGGAGTGTGCTGGAATAATCTCAACTTGCCTAGATGGGTGCAGCTGCAACAACAAGGACAAATTAGTCCACTTGATCTGCACCCCATTCACCAGATTAAGCATCCATTCCCTCACCACCAGTGTACTGTGTATGCACTATCTACAAGATGCACTGCAGCAACTCGCCAAGGCTTCTTCGGCAACACCTCTCAAATGCACAGCCACCACCACCTAGACAGACAAGGGCAGCAGGTGCATAGGAACACCATCACCTCCAAGTTTCCCTACAAGTCAAATACCATCCTGACTTGAACATTCATCGCTATCCCTTCATAGTCACTGGGTCATAATCCTGGAACTCGCTTCCTTAAAGTATTGTAGGAGTACCTTCACCACAAGGACTGCAGCAGTTCAAGAAGGCGGCCCACCACCACTTTAAGGGCAACTAAGGATGGGGAATAAAAGCCTGCTTTGCCAGCAATGCCCATAAAACGAGAATGAATAAAATTCAATCTTTATAACAGTGGATGAGTTTGTGAAGATTCTGCAGCACTCTAGCATGACAATGTTGTTAAAAAGTAAAAAGGCATCAGCATGGATGTTAGCATTGTTAGTTTTTGGAGATGGTCCAGCGTTACATTCTGCTTACCAGTCTCAGCCGATAAGTAAAATACTGATCTTGAAACCACTTTAGGCGTTGGAAATTGCTCCGATGTCATGTCACGATAATTAAGGTTGTTCTTTTCAGATTTGACTGAGGGAAAACAATAGAGGTAAAACAAAGAAGTGCATGTTTCTAGAAGTGGGTGAAGGATTACCTCCCTACTTAGCCTGTTGAAAAGCCAATGCAGTCAGAAGCTATTCTGAATCTAATTTATAGTAATATCTCAGGTCCAACATCTACGATTCAGCATGTGTGTAACTTAAAGGAGATGGGAACTGATATTGGTGAAGCTTTGACTGACAAGGATGAAGCGATATACCTGGAAATCATAGACCATAAATATATCATTAATGGCCCGAGATTTTGTGGTAGGAATAATGGTGAGGCTATCGGCGCTCACCGTTATTATGGAGTAAATCGGACAGCAACTTCTGGTGACCGCACATGCGCAGTTAAATGTGGAAATCAGGAAGATGCTGTTCGATTTGCCCTGCTCCTCCACAAGCTTCGCTACACTGGTACATCACCGAGAGACTCGGCATTCAAACGCATGGAGTTGCTCTCTCTCTCTCTCCCCCAGTCCCCTGAGTTTACACCATTCTTTGCACTTTTATATGCTCTTTCCTTCAGTTTTATGTGATCTCTCACCTCTTTTGTCGACCATGGCTCTTTTATTTGGTAAGTAGAGTTCTTTTCCCTTCGGGGTATATATTGGTCCTGTATTAAACAAAATTCCTTTTTGAACACCGCCACTGTTCATCTGTAGTTTTAGCTGATAACTGTTTTGACCAGTTTGCTGTCGTCATTCTCATCCCATTAAAGTTAGCCTTACCAAAATCTAGAACCTTAGTAATTGTGTTAGGTTTGAAAAGGAGAAACTTAACATTGAATTTAATCATATTATGATCACTGTTAGATAAATGCTCATTTACTGTTAGATTATTAACCAAGTCTGGCTCATTACTCAATTAGTATGGCCAGCCATAAGCTTGCAAATCTAGAAAACTTTATTTGCAATGTTGGTGTTTGGGCCTAATTCCTTAATGAACAAACAACTAGGCACAGATAATGATACATTAATCTCACACCCTGAGGAATTTGGTTTTTTTTTTAGGAAAAGGGGCTGTTTGGGTATGTAGGTTTTTGGGTGTAACAAAATGGTGTGTTTCCTACATTTTTGATCCACAAACTGCTATTATCAAGCATATCCACTAGATGACAGCAGATTATTATAGCAGCATTGGGTACCAACAGCATGAAGAGGTTAGTTTAAAAACCCTCAACCAGTCCAGATATTTATAATTCTGTTAGTGGAACGATCTCCTGTTCTCTTGGTTCATACATATACATACGAAAAGATTAGGCCCATCAAGTTAGCTCCATCTAATGGTGCAGCCTCTTGCATCATTTACCCATCCACTAACTTAGAACATGGCCTTGTCATACCAACACCTTGTTCCGTCAGAGAGACAAGTACAAGGCTTCATGGCAACACCCTCGCTCCAAGCACTGGCATCTGCTGGACTACGTCATCGTCCGAGCGAGGGACCGCAAGGACGTCCGCATCACCCTCGCCATGACAGGAGCTGGCGACTGCTGGACAGACCTCCACCTAATCCGCTCTGTCATCTCCATCAACGTAGCCCCAAAACAGCGGCGACAACAGAAGCAGGAAAATCAACACTGGAGCACTCAAAGACCCTGCTAAGAAAGCCCTATTCAGCCTGCGCCTCACAACCAACCTGACGACTCCCAGTGATGCAGAGACACAGAGTGTCCACAGCGCCTGGTCTGCACTCAAGGCCTCCATAATCAGCACCTGTGAAGAGACGCTCGGTCACTCGACCAGGAAACACCAAGACTGGTCCGAAGAGAACGACCAGGAGATCCAAGAGCTAATAAGCCGCAAGCGCAAGGCATTCCTGATCTGGAAACAGCAGCAGAACTCGAGAGCAAGAAAGCAGCTCTACAGACGCCTGAAGGCAGAGGTCCAAAAAAAAAACTCGCAACCTAAAGAACAGATGGTGGGTGGAGAAAGTGCAGGAGATCCAGCAGCTAGCCGACAACCACGACGTGCGTGAATTCTTTAGCGCAGTCAAGATCACCTACGGCCCAAGCACCCAAGGTCCTACCCCACTGCGGGCCAAGAACGGAGAGGTACTCATCAAGGACAGAGAGGCAGTCAGTGCCCGCTGGAAGGAGCACTTTGAAGATCTCCTTAACCGAGACTCTGTCTTTGATGCGAATGTCCTCAACTCCATCCCGCAGCATGCTACCCGCCACCACCTCAGCACAACCCCAGCCTGACATGAGGTTGAAAAGGCCATCCGACAACTGAACAACAACAAGGCCTCAGGAGCAGATGGAATCCCTGCCGAGGTGCTAAAACATGGCGGAGAAGCACTATTGGCGCGAATACATGAACTCATTTCTCTTATTTGAAAGGAGGAGAGCATGCCAGGGGATCTCAGAGATGCCGTAATTGTGACCAGCTTCAAGAAAGGTGACAAGTCCGATTGCGGTAATTACAGAGGAGTCACCCTGCTGTCCGTCACAGGGAAAGTCATCGCAAGAATTCTCCTCAATCGACTTCTCCCAGTGGTTGAAGAGCTCCTCCCAGAGTCGCAATGCGGATTCCGCCCACTAAGGGACACAACGGACATGATCTTCATCGCGAGTCAACTCCAAGAGAAATGCAGGGAACAGCACCAACCGCTGTACATGGCCTTCTTTGACCTCACAAAGGCCTTCGACACAGTCAACCGTGAGGGATTATGGAGTGTCCTCCTCAAATTCGGCTGCCCTCAAACGTTTGTCACCATCCTCCGCCTGCTTCATGACGACATGCAAGCAGTGATCCTGACCAACGGATCCACCACAGACCCAATTCACGTACGGACCGGGGTCAAGCAAGGCTGTGTCATCGCACCAACGCTCTTCTCGATCTTCCTGGCTGCAATGCTCCATCTCACCCTCAGTAAGCTCCCCGCTGGAGTGGAGCTAATCTACAGAACAAACGGGAAACTGTTCAACCTCCGTTGCCTCCAGTCCACATCCATGGTCGTCCCATCCTCTGTCATCGAATTATAGTATGCAGACGACACTTGCGTCTGCGCACACTCGGAGGTCGAACTCCAAACCATCGTCCTCTACCAACCTGCCCCCGCCAAACAGTACTGCTCCCCGATTATCAAAATCCATGACGAGGCCTTGAACAACGTGGACCACTTTCCATACCTCGGGAGCCTACCGTCAACAAGGGCAGACGTCGATGACGAAGTCCAACACCGCCTTCAGTGTGCCAGTGCAGCCTTCGGTCACCTGAGGAAGAGAGCGTTCGAAGATCAGGACCTCAAACTCAGGACCTCAAACCCAGCACCAAGCTCATAGTCTACCGAGTAGTAGTGATACCCGCCCTCCTGTACGCTTCAGAGACATGGACCATGTACAGCAGGCACCTCAAAGCACTGGAGAGGCACAACCAACGCTGCCTCCGCAAGATCCTGCAAATCCATTGGCAGGGTAGGCGCACCAACGTCAGTGTTCTCGCTCAGGCCAACATCCCCAGCGTCGAAGCTTTGACCACGCTCGATCATCTCCGATGGACGGGCCACACCGTCCGCATGCCCGATACGAGATCCCAAAACAAGCGCTCTACTCGGAGCTCCGACACGGCAAGAGAGCCCCAGGTGGGCAGAGGAAACGTTTCAAGGACACCCTCAAAGCCTCCTTGAAAAAGTGCAACATCCCCACCGACACCTGGGAATCCCTGACCCAAGACCGCACAAAGTGGAGGAGAAGCATCCGGGAAGGCGCCGAACACCTCGAGTCTCTTCGCTGGGAGCAAGCGGAAGCCAAGCGCAAACAGCGGAAGGAGCGCACGTCAACCCAAGCACCCTACCCGCCCGATCCTTCAACCACCATCTGCCCCACCTGTGACAGAGACTGTCGGTCCCGCATTGGACTCATCAGTCACCTGAGAACTCATTTTTAGTGTGGAAGCAAGTCATCCTCGGTTCCAAGGGACTGCCTAAGAAGAAGAGAAGAACCACCATGCTAACTAACTTACCACAGAACTGTCCTTATATAATATGAAGAGGGACCAGGTTTGGATCTGCAGAGCCATAGAATAATCCATCATTTTTAGTGGGCAATTCTGTGCTAACATTTATCCCTCAACTAAAACCTAAAACAGATGAACTGGTCATTTATTTCTGTGGAAGCTTACTGTGCAAATTGGCTGCTGTATTTCTCTATATTACAACAGTGACTACACCTGGAAAGTAATTCATTGGCTGCGAAGCACTTTGGGATATCATAGAATGGTTACAGCACAGAGGGAGGCCATTCGGCCCGTCAAGCCCGTGCCGGCTCTCTGCAAGAGCACTTCAGCTAGTCCCACTCTCCCACCCTTTCCCCGTAGCCCTGCAAATTTTTTTCCTTCAGGTACTTATCCAATTCCCCTTTGAAAGTCACGATTGAGTCTGCCTCCACCACCCTTTCAGGCAGTGCATTCCAAATCCTAACCACTCGCTGCTTAAAAAAGTTTTTCCTCATTTCGTCTTTGGTTCTTTTGCCAATCACCTTAAATCTGTGTCCTCTGGTTCTCGACCCTTCAGGCAATGGGAACAGTTTCTCTCTATCTACTCTGTCTCGACCCATCATGATTTTGAACACCTCTATCAAATCTCCTCTCAACCTTCTGTGCTCTAAGGAGAACAACCCCAGCTTCTCTAGTCTATCCACGTAACTGAAATCCCTCATCCCTGGAATCATTCTCGTAAATCTTTTCTGCATCATCTCTAAGGCCTTCACATCCTTCCTAAAGTGCGGCGCCCAGAATTGGACACAATAATCCAGTTGAGGCCAAACCAGTGTTTTATAAAGGTTCATCATAACTTCCTTGCTTTTGTGCTCTATGCCTCTATTTATGAAGCCCAGTATCCCGTATGCTTTTTTAACCGCTTACTCAACCTGCCCCGCCATCTTCAACGATTTGTGCACCCCCCAGGTCTCTCTGTTCATGCACCCCCTTTAGGATTGTACCCTTTATTTTATATTGCCTCTCCTCGTTCTTCTTACCAAAATGTATCACTTTGCACTTTTCTGCATTAAATTTCATCTGCCACATGTCCACCCATTCCACCAGCCTATGTCTTCTTGAAGTCTATCACTATCCTCCTCACTGTTCACTATACTGCCAAGTTTTGTGTTACCTGCAAATTTTGAAATTGTGCCCTGTACTTCCAAGTCCAAGTCATTAATATATATCAAGAAAAGCTGTGGTCCTAGTACCGACCCCTGGGGAACACCACTGTATACCTTCCTCCAGTCCGAAAAACAACCGTTTACCACTACTCTCTGTTTCCTGTCACTTAGCCAATTTCGTATCCGTGCTGCCACTGTCCCTTTTATTCCATGGGCTTCAACTTTGCTGGCAAGCCTATTATGTGGTGCTTTATCAAACACCTTTTGGAAATCCATATACACCATGTCAACTGCATTACCCTCATCAACCCTCTCTGTTACCGCATCAAAAAACTCAATCAAGTTAGTTAAACACAAAATAACAACAGAAAATGCTGGAAACACTCAGCAGGTCAGGCAGCATCGAGGAGAGAGAAACAGTCAACATTTCGAGTCGGGGACCCTTCGTCAGAACTGGAAAAGGTTAGGGAAGAGAGATTTTTAAGCAGGGGCATGGAGGAGGGGAGGAAAGAACAAAGAGAAGGTCTGTGATAGGATGGAAGGCAGGAGAGATTGACTGACAAAAGGGATGATGGTGCGAGGCAAAAGGAGAGGTAATGGGACAAGTTAAGAAACAAAAGATGGCTCTAGATGAGGTGTGAATGATGATGGCAGTGTCATCAACAGCTACCATGTGAGAAAACGAGAGAAAAAAATATATAAAAGAAATACAGGGGCCGTGGTTATAGTCTGAAATTGTTGAACTCGATGTTAAGTCCAGAAGGCTGTAAAGTGCCTAATAGAAAGATATTGGCCCAGAAATTGATCCCGCGACGCGAGAGTACGCACTGCGTACTCTCGCGTATTCTCTCTCCAATTGCCGGTTTTCTGCATGCCCTGCGCATGCGCTGAAAACCGGCAATTGCTCTTTTGAAAAGGGGGCGGTTCCTCGGTGCATCGCGTGCGCGCTACAGGCTGCGCGCACGCTGTGCACTTCATGCTTTGGACGCGCAGGTAAGTACGGAAGATTTTAGAAATGGAAAAAAGGAGTAAGACCCACTTTTAAGAAGGTAAGTAGTGAATTAAGTATTTTTTTGAATTTTTTTTTAACAGGTATATCTTTTTTAGAGACTTTAAAGACAGGTAAGTTTATTTTTATAACTTTTTAAAAGATTTTAAATTTTTTCAAAAATTTAATTTTTTATTTAAAATGGTTAATTTAATTAACTATACTTATTTTATTAATGTGATGGTTTTTTTTTTATTTAATTGAGGTTTAGCTGTTATTTTGGGGGGGTGTAAGATTCATAGATTTCACAGCACGTATGTGAAACTTATGAATGGAAGATGGTGTGCTGCCATTGGCTCTAACTGAGTCACGTGATCCCACAGCTCGCCCGAATTCATTACGCCGCTGGGATACGCAAACACTGCCCAGCTGATGTCTGGAACATCAAGTTCGTGCGAGCTGGATCTGAAAAAGCACAAGCGGAGTGAGAGATCGTGGGGAAGCCTTACCCCCGCGGGAACAGAGCGAGATCAATTTCTGGGCCAATAGTTAAAGACGATTTGCCTTTAACATATCGGATATGCTGAGGTTGTGAAAAATAAATCAAGTTTGTTCTTTTTTTCTTTCTATGCTGCAAAATTCTATGATTCTAACCAGAAGAATGAAGGGACCCAACCTCCTAAGTAATATTAACAGATAATTCAGAGTCCCCAATACATGTAGTACCGAACACCTATGACACAGGAATTAATACAAGTACAATATAAATAGCAAATGAAGAGTTATGTAGTTTTATTCTTTCCAGTTAGAGTTGGAAAATAGAAAAGAAAAAGCGTTAGTGATACAAATATGCTATAGACCACCAGACAACAAAAAGGAGGTAAACGTGGCAAATGGGAGGCCACTGAACAGATAAGTACGAGGTGATCATGGGGGTTTACAATCTTTCCATTATCTGAGGAGTAAACTGGCAAGTGGATTGTCGCCCGTTGTAGAACCCATCCGATTTTCATTTCCGTTGTGGAAATGAAAATCGGGCGGGATCGTTAGCAGGCGGATGATCCATTCTGACGGTTTACTGCCCCAGCATTGAAGGTGAAAATTACCCCCATTGATTGGGATGTAAATTGCAGACAGTCTGCATGTAAGCAAGAATTTCTTGAAGTTGTAAGAAAGACTCATTTCTGAAACAGCATGTGAGGGAAGCTGCAGAGTAACTACGACAGTAGTTTGGAATTAACTAATGACGAGGCAGTGATAAACCAAGCACAAGTAGGAATTAACAAGTGCGATCTAGTGACCATAATATTTTTATTTTCAAGGTAGCAATGATGATGGAAATATAAAAGAAGCCCTATCAAGGTCAATTTTAGCCAAGCTTACCAGGAGCTGATGAGAGAATGCATGAAAACATTAAAATGAAAGGACACATTTAAAGGAAAGGATATGGAGGAAAAATGGGAAAATCTTAAGGGATTTTAAAAAAAACAAAGCAATTTATGCTGAAATAAGTTGAGTAAAATGTGGATGATAAAGTATGGAAGGAATTAGGGAGAAGTAGAAATGTACAACAGTTTTAAATGTTCAAGAAAGAAACAGTATAGGGAGATCTATTAAAACAAACTGAGAAATGTGAAGAAATTGAAACAAGACACTGAGAGAACATGAGAAAAATATAGCTGCAAAGAAAGAACAAAGTTTTCGTCAAATATGTCAGAAAAGTTAGAGACACTGTGTCACTTAGAAATGAAAATGGGGAGATGGAGTCTGAGGACAGGGAGTTGCTGAAATAATGTTCACAGTTGAAACAGGAGGAAATTGCCATAATTGAGGAAACAGTTGAACTGTGAGTGTGCACTAGTAATGTTTAAATTCACTAGGGAGGATATGATGGATTGTGAATGCTCTAACAAACATTTTCTGGAGCTCACAAGAGTCGAATCATATCCTAGACGATTGGCAAGTAGCAAATTGGCAGCAAGATTTTAGGAGCAATAGTTCATGCTTAACCAATTTATTGGACTTCTTTGAGGCAATTACAGATATAGTAGCTGGGGTAAGATAGTGGATGTTGTATTCCATGGATGGCATTTGGCAGCTTTATAGACAGCAGCAAGTTGTGGTGCGTGGGGAGATACCTGCGTGGCAGGTGGTTGCCAGTGCTGTGTCATGAGGGTCTGTTTTATGACCACTATTGGTTTATTATTTTTATGAATGACTTGTAGGATGGAACTATGCCCAAGGTGCCTAAATTTGCAAATGAGGAGCATTATTTGCCACTACTCCTAGATGTCGTCAATGTGAATAAACGCAAAAAGAAACAGAAAAGTTGGGTTTCTGAGCAGAGAAGTGACATACAATTATAAGTGTAATGTTATGAGATTGGACAGAGGGAAAGATAGTGTGGAGTATGTACTAAATGCAAATATGCTTAGTGTGACAAGGAAAAGATTTTGATCTTTTGGTGAACAAGTCACTAAAATCAGCAGTACAGGTAATTAGGCAAGACTGAAGGGTGTGAAGATTTTGGATCCAGACTGGTTTCTTTTGTGGGGGATATAAAATTCAAGAACAAGGAGTCGTAGTTTCAAATTAAGGACAACAAAAGAAAATTGTAAGTTCAGAAATTTGTTTAAGTAAATGGATGCTAAACATGTTCCGAACAATCCAAATTAGATTTTGTGTTGATTTCTTTGTTATTAAATTCTTGGAGAAGTACCATCCTAATTTCTAACCATAAGTGGAAGCTAATTTTACTGTCTCTGATATGTCACCAAATAAACGCTTACTGCATTTAGAGGAAATGTTATTGGCAACATTGATGAATATTCTTTTCAAATAACAATGGGAGGGTTAATTCTACCAAAGTTCAAGATGAAGGCAAAACTGTTTGGAAAAATAAACTGGGAGTCGAGGACATATGTAGATTGGAACTCTACCTGGGAAATCTTGTCATACATCTCAGGCCGCACTCTCCATTCCTTCAGCACTAGAATACTGATGTGTCGCTCCTCATGTTCACTACCATCAAAAGCTAATCCTTCAGCCATTAGATCCCTATCCTCTAGAAAACGACTTTACCTTGATATCTCTCTCCCTGCCTACAACCCCACCCCCCACACATTTGCTCGGTCCATTTCTCGCTCTTGTCAAATGCTTTGAGACATTCTTTTTTGTGAAAAGTGCTAATAATTTCAAGTTGTTGAATCTCTAATTAAACAGCTGAAATAGAAGATGCAATTTTCAGTTTTTTTTTAAAAAAACAGGCTAAAACAAAACTTAACTATTTTGCTCAAAAGAGAGCTAAAGCATCATTTCATGTTTGGCAAAAGAATTGTTAAACTTTCAACTAAACTTAAAGTCATGTGTTAAAGTGTGACCATGCACCCAAACATCCCAGCTTCATTAATCAAAATCTCCTTTTCCAGTTAGCAACTGATGTGCAATTTAGATCCTTGCACTTTATTCCTAAAAAAAAAGATTTGGAGAAATATTTATTTTACATGCAATATACGAAGGGAGAGAGATAGAGATCGATCGACAGAAAGAGATGTTGGAGAAGAAAATTATTAAAGAAATGTCGGAGAAGAAAAACTCATCCAGTTAATGAACTTTAAATTCGCTGACACAGGACTTTTCTGCAATGGGTTGGCAGTCTGCCTTGTCAGACAACGTTGCAACATACAGGGCTCGAGATAACACTGTCACATAGACGAGGCTGATCACATCAACTGTATCCTGACGTTAATTGATTTACTATGCTTAACAATTGTATACATAAAATTGATTGGATTCTAATGACTATCACATGCTCATGTGAGCACGATGTAATCAATGATGGATGTATAAAATACTGTGCCCCAGAGTGACTTATTTGAGAGGTCGGTGACTGCACGCAGGTGCATCAATTCTCTCCCAGAGCGCTCTGAATAAAGTGTACTCCCGCATTTAACCGTGTAAATTGGTGTCTGAGTTTTAATTGCTCAGTCGGGCTAAGTCGGGTAACGCGTCGACTCTCCTTCACGGTTAGTCCGCTTAAGGCTCCGATTAGCCCCTACAACAGAGAGAAAGACAGAGGAAAAAAAGACAGAAAAAGGAGAGAGAGCGAGAGATAGAGAGCGAGAGATCGAGATCAAGATCAAGATGGAAAATAAAATCAGGTGGGTTGCAAAACAGGGTGCCGATCCAGTCACATCAGTTTCACGCTGAGTGGGTAAGGTTAAAATTACACCAAAAAGATTAGCCTTAAACCCCTTCCCCAGCTCGCTGCTGGTATGTCATCCATGGCAACTACATTGCCTGTTTAGTCAAGACCCCGGTTGGTGTCTCTGGATGGAAACCAATTCAACATTAGAGATGCAAAAATCTCTAGTAGATGCCTGACAATTTCCATTGTCTCAAACTAATCTGGTGTGTAAGAAACACAATTGTAAGACACCTGGTATTCCAGTTAACTTTGTCCTAAATAACATCCTGAATAACTTGTGTGTTTCTGGGAGTTACTTCCTTGTGAATCGAATTTAAATTCATAGCAATATCATAACACAAACTACCCTAAAATCCCTCTGAGGCAAAATAGGTAAAAATATTTGAGGCTCACCTTGGATAATCCAGATAGATTTCCGGATTTGATTATGGAATGCAGAGACCATGAGATCCTAAAAGCACTATTTTATTTAATGGCGATGCAGCCTTTAATCAAGTGGCCATATTCGTTACATAACATCCATTGATTTTGGTTTGCTGATTTCTTGATTAATCGAATCAGGGATTCTACTTGAAACCCAAGGTTACTCTAATAGCCAAGTTATAGTCAGTTAATTAGGATAGGGGTACCAAAAAAGGGCGCTTCAGTTCACTACATTTTCTACCAAGTGAAAAATTATATGGACAAGAGAGACATTTATGGAAAGTGCATCACTAACCTATAGTTAGGGCATCAAAGAGCCGAAGAATGGTGTCAGCATCCTTCACAATTCCAGATTCCTGGATCCGTTTCATAAAATCTTCTTGGTGCATGTGTGTTTTAGGCAGCTCAAAGGTTTTGACATGTTCATCAGATACAGTCACATCTCGTTCTTTCTCTAACATTATGCTAATAAGTCGTTTTAGTTCCGGCTTCCGACCTGCATGGTTGCGTTGATCTGGAGGCATTGCGTCTATCACTTTCTTCACAAGTTCTTTCGGGAAAATGTCACGGTCAGTCTTGTAAAGGTTCTGGAAGTCCGAGAGTGCCTCCAGAAATTTTTCCTGCATCAAATAAGCCAACCCACGGAGATAGTAATATCTTGCCAATAGGCTTGAGCTTTCTGGTCCTGTGGCATTTATGGCTCTGCTCAGCAGATTGATGAAATCTGTATACCATGCAATTACACTGGAATAAATAAGTGGGGAGCTAAACTCCGGCAGCTTGAATGTTCTTATTGATTTTGTGCTTCTCTTCACAGCTGAAAGAAATGCATTTTAAATTGGCAAGAGATCATTCAATACAATGTCTATTAAGTATTTCTCATCTCATTGCATCTATTTTTGCAATGCACTTGCTAAGCATGCCCAAAAATCTCTGAAAGTAAGGTTTCTTATTTGAAAAGTACTCTAATCTTAGAAAAATTCTTTCATTTCATTTAAACCATGACATGAGGTTGTATGATGGACAACTATCTGAATTGCAGTTGTCTTTTAAGACAAATAAACTATTACTTTTGGAGATATGCCTATACATTTTGTCAATATACAGCGCTAGCATTTTGCAATATGATAGCATAGTTCTCAGAAAAGATAGTTGATGAAAGTCTCCTCTATCAGCTGGCTGTAAGGTCCTATTCCTTTTCTAAATAAACCAATAAGGGGACACTGGGTTATCACAGTGTCATCAAACAAACACAAGTGCCCCCTTTTTTAGAGGGCCACAACTATATTAATTGAGTTTGGACAGACTCAATTCAGTTGCTGATTGGCATGGCCCTACAGCATACAACTGCCCTAATTAAGCACTAACTGGCAAGGCTACTCAAAAAGCCCACGGGTGAGTGGTGTGGGAAATGGAAAAATGCCACGTTGATGCAGTAAGGGGTACTATAAGGTTGGGGCTGAGGCATATGTTGCAGCAGAGTAGAGGGAGCTTTATTCTGTATTTGCCTGTTGTACCTAATCTGGGAGAGCTTGATGCTGGGTGTCTGAACTCAAGCATTAACATCTCTCACTTTGATGACCACAAAAAGAACTGAAGACAAGAGTCAATTTCACTGCTTCATATTTCAGTAACAGCATCAAATCTCCATCATCAGATATGGATGAGATACAATGCAGAGGCACGCGTTGTTGTAAAAATGCCATCCTAATCCAGGAGACGTTTATTCATTATCTTTTCTCCTATGACCTATTACAGAAGGTCATGATAATTGACAAAACCGTGGTATGAATCAACATTCAATTAAAAAAGTAACCAATTAAATTATATTGCAAATGAAGTTATGTGTACATAATTTGAATCATGTTGTTCCTAGTCAAAGTAAGTTAAATCCATCTATGGAGTCTATCTTTGGATGCAGTTATACCATCACTGATGTGCAGCTAAAGTTATATAGAAATTGTAACATGGAAATAGGCTGTTCATCCCAATCAGTCTGTGCTGATGTTGATCCTCCATACGAGATTTGTCCTAATCCATGTGTCAACCCTGTTTCTATATCCCTTTATTCCCTTTCCTTCAATCACCTACCCAACAATGTTCCCCCTAATTTATTTTTGGGTGTGCGGTCCCTTTAACGAGCTTTGCAGCCCATTCAAAATTTTGCGCAGGCATTGAAAAGCCGGTGAACGGCCTGCGCAGCACCTCCAGACAACTGTGCAGCTTAGCAGGAACATTGCTACCTAACCATAAATTCTTAAATGTTGACATGGTCTCTGTTTCAATCACGAGCTCCAGTGGTGCATTCTACAACCTTACAACCCTCTGTGTAAAAAAGTTTCTCCTGGTCTCTGACCCAAATCTCTTACGTTTAATCCATATTTAAATTCCCTTATTCTAGATTCATCAACCACCGGAAACAGTCTGTTTCTATCTACTCTGTCCCAACCCTTCATAATTTTAAACAGATCTATCAAATCATCCCCTAACATCCTGCGTGCTAACAGAAACAGCCCCAAGTTTTTCTTTGTATTTCCTCATACCAGACAGCATCCTAGCAAATATTGCCTTAACATCCTTCCTATAGTATGGAGCCCAAAACTGCAACACGCAGTACTCCAACTGTGGTCTTCATAGATTCAGACAGCACAGAAAGAGGCCATTCGTCCCATCTTTTTTTGTGCCAGTTAACTAGTCCCACTCCCTTGCTTTTTTTCCCATTGCCATGCAAATTTCTCCTTTTCAAGTATATATCCAATTCCCTTTTGAAAGGTTTTACATAGATTCACAATGACATCTGAACTTTTATATTCTACACCTCTTGGAACAAATCTTCTATCAGCTTTTTTTTTTTTAAATGGCCTTATCCACTTGAGGTACTGCTTTTAACATCTTGTGAACCTGAATCCCCAAATCCCTCTGCTCTTCCACATTACCCAGCTTTCCCTCATTCAATGTACAAGTACTACTTGTACTTTTTTTAAACCAAATTATACCATCCCACATTTAATTTCTTCTGCCACTTTTTTTATTCACTACACCATCTTGTTTCACATCAGAGTAAAGGTGGCAGTAACACTCAAGAGTCAGGTCTCAATCTGACTCGGTGCACTAAAGTTAAATGGTTTGAGACCATTTTGTACCAGTTTGCATCAGGTGCAGTGCAAGAGCTGGTTGGACCTCCTGGACACTTTATAAACTTGTTTCAATTTATTAATCTTGGGAGAAAAAGTGAACTACCCTCCTGCTAATATGAAATTGGATCTGCTAATATTAAATTAACTCTGTTAATATTAAATGCCAAGGGAACAGATGTGTTAAGATACAAATGCAAAGAACTCTTTAGTCACGAACCTCAGTGCAATTTGCAGTACAATTGTGGTCTACTGACTGTACATCACACTCCACAGATAACCAGTTTAAGATTGGTAACCTAAATCAATGCTGCAATCCACCAATACACACTGCAATAACCAATACATTTTCCTATTGCTGCAATCCACTACTCCTCCATCCTCTCAAGCAAGGCGTGTGGATGAACTGCCTGAGTCATTGACTTCTTTAAAACTGTCAAGTGTTACATAGGATATTTTTGTAGTTCGATTTGGGACTAGCTCCTAGTATCCGCCAATGATAGAATACTCCACTACTACAAAACTGGCATCCGAGGAGCCATTTGAAAACCAGCCAAGTTTGAATGAGTGCCAAGGCAGGAACTTAAACCTGTCAAGATGTTAGTTTAAAAAAAACATCAAAAGTTAATTGGAAAAAGCCATTAGAATTAAATTATAGGAACATAAATGGGAAACTATTAAAAAAAAACATTCTTTACTTAGGTTAACAGCAAACTTTGGAAAAGGAATAATATAACTTTTAACTGAATCTTTAGCAATAATTCTTACTACCATTTTCAGGTTTGTTCTTCCTCATGGATAGATGCTCAACTGGAATATCATGCATGATATCCACTGGTAGATTTGGCATGCTTGCAGCCAATCGCTTAACCATCAAGAAGTCATAGTTATGTTCCTTCCTCATAGCCATCTCTTCCATTGTGGGCCTCCGTGGACTATCTAGCATCTTCGGCCTAGAACAATGTCAACCAATAAG
This sequence comes from Squalus acanthias, assembly GCA_030390025.1. Lineage (NCBI taxonomy): Eukaryota > Metazoa > Chordata > Chondrichthyes > Squaliformes > Squalidae > Squalus > Squalus acanthias. The sequence continues at coordinate 17,154,711 of CM059432.1, read as the reverse complement.
CTATTGCTTATAACAATTGAGAATTTACAACAAGTCAGTATGCTAATGAATAAGATAAGAGACGTGAAATCACATATTTTTCCTCTGAGGTAACACAAATGGGTTTTAAGGAATCAGAATACAATGATATGGTGGTACATCAGACTGATGTATTCCAAAGTAATAGAACCCAGGAAGTAATTTTGAAAATTGTACCGAAAGGAAACACTAGTCTGCATTACTCTCATCTACCTCCTAATAACTGGTTTAAAGATTTGGATTGGTGACTTAATGTGCAGAAGAAACTAACAGAAAATGGAAGAGTAATCAAACAAGACAAAAATCATCACTCGAGTCTCGAACACTGAATGTCTGCTTGTCAATTCAACACTAACATAAGTTCCCTGCACTGCCTTCTGTCTCCTCTTCTTAATCTGATGGGGTCACCTACTTCCCTTCCTCACTAACCTGTTCTATCTGTGGCATGACCACCTGTAGAAATGTGCATCCAAAAATCAACAGACTGTTGCCAGCTGCTCCTCAGACTCAGACACCATGAACTTGAGTGCAGGCTGTCAGATCTTTCATAAGAACATTAGAAATAGGAGCAGCAGTAGGCCATTCGGCCGCTCTAGCCTGCTCTGCCATTCAATAAGATCATGGCTGATCTGATCTTGGCCTCAACTCCACTTTCCTGCCTGTTGCCCATAACCCTTGACTCCTCTGAAGTTCAAAAATCTGTCTATCTCAGCCTTGAATATATTCAATGACTCAGCCTCCACAGCTCTCTGGGGTAGAGAATTCCAAAGATTCACGACCCTCAGAGAAGAAATTCCTCCTCATCTCTGTCTTAAATGGGCGACCCCTTATTATGAAACTATGCCCCCTAGTTCTAGATTTCCCCCACGAGGGGAAACATCCTCTCAGCATCTACCCTGTCAAGCCCCCTCAGAATCTTATATGTTTCAATAAGATCACCTCTCATTCTTCTAAACTCCAATGACTATAGGCTCAACCTTTCCTCATAAGATAACCCTTTCATCTCAGGAACCAACCTAGTGAACCTTCTCTGAACTGCCTCCAATGCAAGTATATCCCTCCTTAAATAAAAAGACAAAAACTGTACGCAGTACTCCAGGTGCGGTCTCACCAATGCCCTGTACAGTTGTAGCAAGATTTCCCTACTTCTATACTCCATCCCCCTTGCAATAAAGGCCAACATTCCATTTGCTTTCCTAATTACTTGCTGTACCTGCATGCTAACTTTTTGTGTTTCATGTACAAGGACGCCCAGATCCCTCTGTACCACAGCATTCTGTAGTCTCTCTCCATTTAAATAATATTTTGCTTTTTTATTCTTCCTACCAAAGTGGATAACCTCACATTTTCCCACATTATACTCCATCTGCTAAATTTTTGCCCACTCAATTAACCTATCTATATCCCTTTGCAGACTCTTTGGCTGCGATTTTCTCAGCGGTGTCGGGATGGTGGTGGGAGAGCTGGTTTCCGGGTTCCAGTCTCGCTCCCAGCTGCAGCCGCTCTGTCAAAGGGATTTTCTCTTGATTGGCCTAGTTAAGCCCACCCTGCGGGCTTCCCGGCCAATTAACAGGAAGTGGGTCTGATGATGTCATTTGATGACGCGTCATCGGCCGGTTTCCTTAAAGGGACCACGGCGACATTGAGTTTGACAGTTGCTCCATCAGTGTTTGACAACATTGAGGTGCTGCAAATACTAACAAGCACTGCACAAAGGTGGATGCTTGCACCTAGACTCTCCAATGACTCCCTCCTTATGCTTATGGAGGGAGTCACAGCACGCAGGGAGGTTCTCTTCCCTTCCAAGGGCGGGAGATCTCCCCAGGACACCAACGCAGCCTGGCTGCACATTGCACAGGAGGGCAAAAGCAGGGATGCCGTCAGGGATCCCTGGCTGCAGTGGCGCCAACCTTTTAATAATCTCAGTGGATCACGAAACGTTACTGCAAAGCCACACTCAAACTCACCCTGCTGTGCCACTCAACACATCACCATCACTCTGCCTTGCATACCCTTCTCCTGCACATCCTTACTAACACCAACTTACCTTGCACCTCCACCCAGCCCTCTCTATCTACATTATCACTTCCCCATCTCACTAGCCACCCCTCACACTCACCCTCATCCTACTGCAAGCATACCAACTAACAACACACAAGGGTAGGAACTTGAGAGGTTTAGCCAATGTCCATGTGAAGTTTCTGCTAATGTGTTGTCATACAGTGAAATCTATATTTTCAACACTACCCCTTATTGGACAGGTCTGTGCGCACCTTGAGAAGTGTCTCACTGAGTTCCATTGAATGTTGAGACATAACTTCCCCCCCACCCACTATAGTGATGAGTGTGCATGGAATGGCTTGGACATTAAAGGAATGCTTTACGGTGCTGGTGTGGGATGGTGTCAACCTGGCTCATCATGTGCCAGCCAGGTTGTACAGCGTCAAGTGAAGTAAATCTGACCATGATGATGCCACCGCTGGCCTCACGGGCAGCAATGTTGTCAGGGGCTGATGCCGTGTCCTGTGCAGCATCAGGTGTTGGCAGAGAAATTTGGTGATGTTGTGATGTTGTTGTGCCTGGTGATGTTGGTGTTGGAACTAATCGTGGAACGATTCAGAGGAGCAAGGTCTGATTTTTTCCAAGGGCACCGATGTTGCTGCAATAGATGGCAGCTACAGATGAGATGACAGAAGCGATCTGTCAATGGTGAGAGAGGTTGTTCCAATGAGGTGGCACTGGACGCACAGTTGACTCTAAACACTTGCAAGCTAAAGAAATCTCTATATGTATTTCAAATGCAGTAACCAACAGTTTCTGCGCTCTGAAACTGACCACCTGTAACATGGCATCCTTTACACCACTTCTGCAGCTGTCAGCTTCTCAGATACATCAAAGCAGACTCAACTCACACCAGGGTGAGCTGGCATGTTCCCCGAGCAGCGGGTAACCTGTGGGGGAGCACGTAAAATTGGAAGGAAGCCTCAAAAAACCATTAAATTGGCTCTTAAACAGCCATTTAATGAGCTCAATTGTCTCCCCCGCTGCTTGGTGTCGGGTCAGTTCTCCGCTTACAGACCAGACACCTGGAAGACTCACGTGGAAGTGTGTTGAAAGCAGGTTTGCTATCCGGTCAATCTTTGCTATTTTGACAGCGGACCCACCTCCAAACCCACCCTCTGAGCGCCGGCAAAATTCCAGCCATAGTGTCCGCCTCACAACTTGCTTTCCCACCTATTTTTGTATCGTCAGCAAATTTGGCTACAATACACTCGGTCCCTTCATCCAAGTCATTAATATAGATTGTAAATAGTTGAGGCCCCAGCACTGATCCCTGTGGCACCCCACTAGTTACAGCTTGCCAACCTGAAAATGACTCATTTATCCCGACTCTCTTTTTTGTTAGTTAGCCAATCCTCTATCCATGCTAATATATTCCCCCCAACACCGTGAGCTCTTATCTTGAGCAGTTACCTTTTATGTGGCACCTTATCGAATGCCTTTTGGAAATCCAAACACACTACATCTACTGGTTCCCCTTTATTCACCCTGCTCGTTACATCCGCAAAGAACTCTAGCAAATTTGTCAAACACGATTTCCCTTTCATAAAACTATGTAGACTCTGCTTGATTGTATTATGATTTTCTAAATGCCCTGCTACTACTTCCTTAATAATGGATTCCAGCATTTACCCAATGACAGATGTTAGGCTAACTGGCCTGTAGTTTCCTGCTTTCTGTCTCCCTCCTTTCTTGAATAGGGGCATTTTGTTTGCGGTTTTCCAATCCAATCCGCTGGGAAATTTCCAGAGTCTAGGGAATTTTGGAAGATTACAACCTCTGCATCTACTATCTCTGCAGCCACTTCTTTTAAGACCCTAGGATGCAGACCATCAAGTCCAGGGGACTTGTTAGCCTTTAGTCCCATTAGTTTGCCTAGTACTTCTCCTCTAGTGCATGTGGACACACAAAGTATTCAGGACCTCCCACGTCATGCAGGTACCACACATTATGGGCTTTAGCTGCCTTCTCTCCATCCCTGCTTTCCCCCCACACTAACCTGAAGAGTTTTGATAAAATCAACACAAAAACTTAGTGGTTCCCTTCCTGGCTCCCATGTTAGCTGATCTGGTTAACAGTTCTCTCTCCTCAGGTATTGTCCCCCTCTCCTTCAAATCTGCTGTCGTCACCACTCTCCTCAAAAAAACAACCCTCGACCACTCCATCCTCGTCAACTACCGCCTTATCTCCAACCTCCCTTTCCTCTCCAAAGTCCTTGAACGTGTTGTCGCCTCCCAAATCTGTGCCCATCTTTCCCGATCTCCATTTTTGAATCACTCCAATCAGGTTTCCGCCCCTGCCACAGTACCGAAACAGCTCTTATCAAAGTCACAAATGACATCCTATATGACTGTGACAAAGGTAAACTATCCCTCCTCGTTTTCTCGACCTGTCTGCAGCTTTTGACATGGTTGATCACAGCATCCTCCTCCAATGCCTTTCCACCGTCGTCAAGCTGGGCGCAACTGCACTCGCCCGTTTTCATTCTTATCTATCCAGTCGTAGCCAGAGAATCACCTGCAATGGCTTCTCTTCCTGCTCCATTACCTCTGGGGTCCCCCAAGGATCTATCCTTGGCCCCCTCCTATTACTCATCTACATGGTAACAAATGTAACCCCACTATTTAAGAAAGGAGGGAGAGAGAAAACGGGGAACTACAGACCAGTTAGCCTGACATCAGTAGTAAGGAAAATGCTAGAATCTATTATTAGGGACGTGGTAACAGGGCACTTAGAAAATAATAATAGAATTTAGCAGAGTCAGCACAGATTTATGAAAGGGAAATCGTGTTTGACAAATCTGTTAGAGATTTTTGAGGTTGAAACTAGCAGAATAGATAAGGGGGAACCAGTGGATGTAGTGTATTTGGATTCTCAGAAGGCATTCGATAAGGTGCCACACAAGAGGTTATTAAGCAAAATTAGGGTTTATGGGATTGGGGGTAATATACTAGCATGGATTAAGGATTGGTTAACGGACAGAAAACAGAGAGTAGGAATAAACGGGTCATTTTCGGGTTGGCAGGCTGTAACTAGTGGGGTACCACAAGGATCAGTGCTTGGGCCTCAGCTATTTACAATCTATTTCAATGATTTGGATGAGCAAGTTTGCTGATGATACAAAGCTCGGTGGGAATGTAAGTTGTGCGGAAGATGCAAAGAGGCTGCAAGGTGATATAGATAGGTTAAGCGAGTGGGCAAGAATATGGCAAATGGAATATAATGTGGAGAAATGTGAAGTTGTCCACTTTGGGAGGGAAAACAGAAAAGCAGAGTATTTTTTAAATGGTGAGAGGTTGAGAAATGTTGGTGTTCAGAGGGACCTGGGTGTCCTTGTACACGAATTACTGAAAGTTAATATGCAGGTACAGCAAGCAATTAGAAAAGCAAATGGTCTGTTGGCCTTTATTACAAAAGGATTGGAGTATAAGAGTAAAGACGTCTTACTGCAATTATATAGGGCCTTGATGAGACCACACCTGGAGTATTGTGTACAGTTTTGGTCTCCTTACCTAAGAAAGGATATATTTGCCATTGAGGGAGTGCAATGAAGGTTCACCAGACTAATTCCTGGGATGGGGGTGGATTGTCCAATGAGGAGAGATTGAGTAGACTAGGCCTATATTCTCTGGAGTTCAGAAGAATGAGAAGTGATCTCATTGAAACATACAAAATTCTTACAGGGCTTGACAGGGTAGATGCAGGGAGGATGTTTCCCCTGGCTGGGGAGTCGAGAACACAGGGTCACAGGCTCAGAATAAGGGGTCGGCCATTTAGGACAAATATGAGGAGAAATTTCTTCACTCAGAGGGTAGTGAATCTTTGGAATTCTCTACCTCAGAGGGCTGTGGAGGCTCAGTCGTTGAGTATATTCAAGGCAGAGATCGATAGATTTTTGTATATTAAGGGAATCAAGGGAGATGGGGATAGTGCAGTAAAATGGAGTTGAGGTAGATTATCAGCCATGATCTTATGGAATGGCGGAGCAGGCTTGAAGGGCCAAATGGACTACTCCTGTTCCGATTTCTTATGTTCTTACCTGCTGCCTCTCAGCGACATCATCCGAAAACATAGCGCGAGTTGCCACATGTACGGTGACGACACCCAGCGCTACCTAACCACCAGCTCGCTCAACCCCTCCACTGTCTCTAAATTGTCACTGCTTGTCCGACATGCAGTACTGGATGAGCAGAAATTTCCCCGCCACAACTCCGTTCCCTAGTCACTGACTCCATTTCTCTCCCTGGCAACTGTCTGAGACTGAACCAGACTGTTCGCAACCTTGGGGTCATATCTGACCCCGAGATGAGCTTCTGACCACATATCCGCGCCATCACTAAGACCGCCTATTTCCACCTCCGTAACATCACCCTACTCCACCCCGCCTCAGCTCCTCTGCTGCTGAAACCCTCATTCATGCCTTTGTTACTTCGAGACTTGACTATTCCAACGCACTCCTGGCCAGCCTCCCATTTTTTACCCTCCATAAACTTGAGGTCATTCAAAACTCTGCTGCCTTTGCCCTAACTCGCACTATGTCCCATTAACTTATCACCCCTGTGCTCACTGACCAATATTGGCTCCCGGTTAAGCAACACCTTGATTTAAAAATTCTCCTCCTCGTTTTCAAATCTCTCCAAGGCCTCACCCCTCCCTATTTCTGAAATCTCCTCAGGAGATAGCTGCGCTCCTCCAATTCTGACCTCTTGAGCATCCCAATTTTAAATCGCTCCACCATTAGCAGCCTTGCTTTCAGCTGCCAAGGCCCTAAGTGCTGGAATTGCTCCCTAAACATCTCCGTCTCTCTACCTCTCTTTCCTCCTTTAAGACGCTCCTTAAAACCTACCTCTTTGACCAAGCTTTTGGTCATTTGCCCTAATATCTTTTTACGTGGATCAGTGTCAAATTTTGTTTGATAACGCTCCTTTGAAGCATCTTGGGACATTTTACTGCATTAAAGGCGCGATATAAATACAAGTTGTTGTTGGTTCAACCCTCATCAAGTTTAATTTTAAGCCAAATGAACTTCAGGGCTGTGCTCACTCTTAAGATAGAACACCTGCTGAAACTAAACTTAAAACTCCCCTGACCTTTCGCTCTCCACTGACCTCTTGCTACTCAAGTTTAATCGCGCCCTAATAAATTCAAATTTATACTGCCTAAACTGACAATAGTCCAAATGCCAAAGAAGAAAATAGGCAGGCAATAGCTAATCACAACACTTATGTAACCAATTGATTAACCAATTAGTGGCTCAAACCAGTCCATGGTAAACCACCAAAAAAAAGTTTAAACAGGCAGTAGTACTGCACTGCTAAAATGAAGTAAATTAAAATAAACCCAAACTATAAAATAAGTTGAATACTGATGCTCCTATAACTACTGATGAAGCTCAACTCCACACTCTTCTGGCGTTCTGCACTCCACTGGCCTCTCGCAGCTCAAGACGAAAGTGATAGATTATGATTTATTATGTAGGATTCTGTTTGTAATAGCTAGATGATTTTGTTTTAAATGTTAATTTGAATTATTAAGTTTTCTGTAACAGTTATATCATGGGCTATTGAAACTTAGCACATCAGCAGAAAGGCATCAATTACATTAGAAATTTGAGGGGGATAGCATTCCAAATTATGGGATGCTAAATATATTATACATAGAAAAGTAATTACCACTAGGTGGATGAAACAATTCAACCTACAAAAATTAACAGAATGCTGGATAGACACTGACATGGGCTTGAAACCAAACCAAACCAATAAATAAATGCTCAATTTATGCAATGGTATGACTATATTCCTCCCCAAAATTAAACAAAATAAAACACACATCGCTTTGTTCTAAAAAGGCTCAGTGCCATATAACCAGATGACGACCTAGGAAAAGTAGAGAAGACAGTGTAGAGGAGATGTGGAAGAGAATGTTGTCGGGGGCATTCAGGCACTGAAGGGTGCAGTCACTGATTTAGACCAATCCTGTTGGAAAAAGCTGGACCCCCCATCCTCCTCCTGGAAGAGAAAAGAGTAAGAAGACAAGAGAGAGAAAACTGAAGGTTTTTTTCTGAGGTAGCACCATGATAAATTGCCATGCAAGATTTAATTTCCTATGACACCGCAACTGAAATGACTCGAATCACCATTGCAGCTCATTACAGGAAGTGTAATTCACAAGTTATTCATAACTGTAGATTGTAACCCATATCCTAGCATCTGAATACATTAGTGGCAAATTAGCGCATTCAATTTGAAACTCCAAACAAACAAGTGCTCAACTGTCCTACTAGAAGCCCAGCATGTTGCAACAACAATGCACCATGTCAGTGATGGGAACTGGTTTTACAACCACAATCTCCTAGATGCTAAATTCCCAATATCAGCAATGGTGCCATGCATGGGTTCCAAGCATTGGTCAATAATCCCCACAGGAAGGGAGAAGAGAAAAAAAAAAGTCACCTGTAGCACTTGTTTACACCTCCTCGGGACTAGTTTAAAAAAGGAATTGAAGGCAACATGGCTTGAAATGTGAAAATTCTGTAGTAATCAACTCTTAATTTCGAAGCACAGAAAAGTGAAGAAACAAAACTTTACAGAACTAGAGCACAAATAAGTTGCATAGCAGGTCTGTGCAGTTTAGAGGAGTAAAGTTGTGAAGTTCATTCTCCTCTATCGCTTTTAAACTCCCCATACCATTTACTTTGGACACACAGGCAATATCTTTGCACAAATTTCATTGCCATCATTGATTGGACAGGAGAGGAGACATGCATCTGAATGACATAACTCACTCTTAGGTGAAATACCTCATCTCCCTATCTGGCAGAGATATGTATAAATAACAGTTCAGGCTGAAATCCTGCTCAGGGTTCTCTGGATGGGAATCCAACACTCCACTGCTGCAACCACCAGAACATTCCTCAATTATTTTCAATTTAACAGTTAATTCAGGATTTACTTTAATGGTCTACAATTTTCTACATACTTTTTTGAAGAATTGCAATTACTAAAACATGATGTTCCTTCAGAGTTTTACCTGTCATTATCAGAGTAAATGCGGAGTTCCATGTGGCCGAACGCATCCATCTTTCCACTCAAACGAGCTTTAAGGAAAGAATGGAATATATAGGTCTCCAATACCTATAATTTGTAATAATAAAACCATCTTAAATATGTGCATCTTAAATAAGTGAATAGCAGATCTAGTTCTAATGCAAAACCAGAGCTAGGAAGGTCTTAAAATACCCTCTGCAGATTTAAAAACACAAGGCCAGTTAGCATCCAGGACCCCATCTCACCACTTTGCATTATTCTGTAACCTCCTACCTCAAATTCATACTTTCCTTTAAATCAAGATGAAGGTAACGTATGAAGTGGATAGAGAGATATTTGTGCAAAGCTATGACAGGGAAACAGGGAATTTATGACCTGAGAAAGTTAAACAAAAATTAGTAATTAATCCAATTCCTTTTTGAATGCTTGAACAGTCTCATTAATTACTACACTAGGCATAAAGCTTTACTCTGTAAACCATTTGTAGTCAAACTGCGAGTCCATTCTTTAAAAACAGGTTTATGATTTCATTACACACACGCAAAGAACAACATTCCCCTGGGTAGCATTTTATTCTCAAATATAAATGATAAAACATGATAAGGTTACCCTTTACACCAGGTTTAGGTTTTTGTTTCCTCAATATAAACATTTCCTCTGGGATTTTCTACCATGGTTTTGCACTAAGCATGTTCGTGTCCACCTTATATCCCTCATTAATTTAAAAACTGGGATCATATCTCCATTACATTCTTGTTTTTTTTTCCAAACAGTATCTAAAAAATGTCAAAATATAAATCATTCTTGTAGAATGTTGAACATTTTTAATTTTAAATCATTTTGAATAATTGTACTGGAAATCTCATCATATTTTGTTAGGAGCTATATTCTACAAAAAAAATAGCAAAAATGGAAACATACCCTAAATGGTATAATATTGAAAGGAGTGGAGGAATAGAAAGATCTAAGATTGTGGATACACGTATTTTGAAAAAAACAGGACTGAAGGTGAGAAAAGCGATAAGAAGAGCAAGTGGGTTTTAAATATTGGGGCACCAAGTACAATGTGGTGATGAGTGGTGACAAATCTGTAAAAGACCTTGGTTAGGCCACACAGTTATGGGTATTGTGTGAAGTTTTCAGCATACATTATAGAAAGCATCTTGCAGCCATTGAAAATGTGCAATGTAGATTCACTAGACTGGTACTGGGGTCAATGGAATGAGCAGGAAAGATTAAGTGAGGAACAGGGGAAATAAGAGAATCGAACACAAGTGTTCAAGATTATGAAAGTGTTTCAGAGAGTAAATAGTGAAAGATTTTCCACTCATCAGTGAAATGGCAACAATGAGCATAAACTTCAAATTAGCACTTGAAAAATAAAGGGGGGAGATCACAAGGTCTTTTTTCCGTAAAAAGGACTTTTAGAATATGAAATGCATTATCACAAGTGGGTATTGCAGACAGTCATTCTTGACAATGAAGAAGAAATTAAATAAACACTTCAAGATACACTAGAAGGGACAGGAAAACAGCAGTGAAATCAAATTAGAGCAGATAACTTCATTGCGTGAGATAGCACAGTAAGGATGGACCAAATGATTTCCGACTGTACTGAAATTTGTACCAGTATAACTTTCACAGGTGCAAACTGTATATAAGTGATTACCTTTTTGTAAAAAGGCCGATCAGAAACTGTTCTGGTCTTCAAAAATTCTTCACTGTTAAAGACGCGATATTCATAATTGAGATGGTCTGACACTTCCCTGCAATAATAATGGTTTTTGTGAATTCTGTAGTGAAGTCTTTGGCAATTTAAAATTTTAATGGATCGGCATCATTTTGGTACCCAGAATGTAAGAAAGTTAAAATTATGGAACATGGACTGAAGACAAAATATTTCAGTGCATGGTCTACACAAGTTTTATTTTTTTTAAAAACAAGAACTCTGCTTTCATGTAACGGTGGCTAAGTTAAAGATGCACTGCATTTCATAGTAAAACTGCAGTATCAGAAATTTAGCAGAGTGATGTCTTGTACAATACTATGATGCTATTTTGTATTTTTCCATGCTGGTTTACCAGAGGAAGTTCTTTTCAATTAATTTGCAGTAGAGATGAAAAAACAGTTCAGAGGCAATCATTTTATTTTAAGCAAGTCCACTTAAACAATTATGACATTACTGAAATGACTGTTGCTTCCCATGCATGGCACTTTTCCCTGTGCTGACGGTCATACTTTTTCTTCCACCAAAAAAAAGATACAATAATTTATATTTCCCAAGAAGAGGGAATGTGGCTGGCTGCAAACTTGGTAGGTAGAGGTTGTTTCCAACAAATCAAGATCCCACCAAAGAATCATCTAAATATCTTCATTCTAGCATTCCCCATGTATTGCAGGAATCTGAATCTGTAGTAACAAGGAATAAGGCAGAGTATCTAACCTGAACAGAGCTTCCAATTGTAGTTCTATCTGATAATACTCACTGAAAATACTGCAGTTACTCGAGTAGCAGCCCTATTTAAAGTGAGCTTTTAAAAAGGAGTGAATTAAGTGGAGAGGCACCCCCACCAGTTCAGGTTTCCCATATAGATAATAATGTGGGTTATATTCAACCAACTATTTTGCCATGATAATCATGAAAAACATCTAGGGATCATTAACACTAATTTTTAACCAATTTCCACCAATAAAATCCAATTTTTTTTCACGTGGTGAATTTATTAAAAAAAAAATTTCCTCCTGAATTTGAGGGAAAAACAGAAATTTCTCAATTGTCTACTTAAAGATCAGGTCCAGGGACACAGGTATATGACATCTGTGATGACAGCATGCAAATTGTGTGCGCTCCTTCCGCTTGGCTTCTGCTTGCTCCCGGCGAAGAGCCTCGAGGTGTTCGGCGCCTTCCCGGATGCTTCTCTTCCACTTTGTGCAGTCTTGGGCCAGGGATTCCCAGGTGTCGGTGGGGATGTTGCACTTTTTCCAAGGAGACTATGAGGGTGTCCTTGAAGCATTTCTTCTGCCCACCTGGGGCTCTCTTGTCGTGTCGGAGCTCAGAGTAGAGCACTTGTTTTGGGAGTCTCGTATCAGGCATGCGGACGATGTGGCCCGTCCATCGGAGCTGATTGAGCGTGGTCAAAGCTTCGGTGCTGCGGATGTTGGCCTGAGCGAGAACACAGACGTTGGTGCGCCTATCCTGCCAATGGATTGGCAGGATCTTGCGGAGGCAGCGTTGGTGGTACCTCTCCAGTGCTTTGAGGTGCCTGCTGTACATGGTCCATGTCTCTGAAACATACAGGAGGGCGGGTATCAATACTGCTTGGTAGACCATGAGCTTGGTGCTGGGTTTGAGTCTTCAAACACTCTCTTCCTCAAGTGACCGAAGGCTGCACTGGTACACTGAAGGCAGTGTTGGACTTCATCGTCGACGTCTGCCTTTGTTGACAGTAGGCTCCCGAGGTATGGAAAGTGGTCCACGTTGTCCAAGGCCTCGTCCTGGATTTTGATAATCGGGGAGCAGTACGGTGTGGCGGGGGCAGGTTGATAGAGGACCTTTGTCTTACGGATGTTTAATGTAAGGCCCATGCTCTCGTACGCTTCGGTGAAGGTGTTGACGATGGTTTGGAGTTCGACCTCAGAGTGTGCGCAGACGCAAGCGTCGTCTGCATACTGTAATTCAATGACAGAGGATGGGGCGACCTTGGATCTGGCCTGGAGGCAATGGAGGTTGAACAGTTTCCTGTTTGTTCTGTAGATTAGCTCCACTCCAGCGGGGAGCTTACTGAGGGCGAGATGGAGCATTGCAGCCAGGAAGATCGAAAAGAGCATTGGTGCGATGACACAGCCTTGCTTGACCCCGGTCCGTACGTGAATCATTTCTCCACCATCAAAGTAGTAGACTGGCCTGTGCCACACCCCCACACCACCCAATCAACCAGAAGGATGCTGCTCCAAAATCCCACTGGGTCTGCAAGGCGAGCACCCCAGTAACACCATTAATCATATAGATAGGCCCTCAATATGCAAATGATTTGGAACTGGTCAAGGCAAGGGCAAACGAGTGGATGGAAGTCCCCACCCCACTGCACAGCACCTGAATCATAACATCTAAACTAGGTGCTTCAATTTTATTTTTAAATTTAAAAAAATTATTGAAAAGTTAAGTAAGAGTCCAATGGTGAACCCCATAAAAGATGTGTCCATGAAGTTGCCATTCATACCTGAAGATATTAACAATCAGCTCCAAGGATATTTCCTGAATCTGCGAGTTCAGATTCCGCTGCCAGTCCCTTCTGCGTATTCGTAAATCTGAAATATCTGTGCAGGAGCCCAAGTGAGATAGTTCCAGATCATAATGCAACTGTAGGCTTTCAACCCTGGAAAAAATAAAGTTTTAATATAAATTAATTTTCTGGTAATAGAATTAAGCTTTGTAAGGTCTTCTTTAAAAGGAAGCATCCTTCAGATACTACAGGTATAAGCTCAGGTTAACAATGGGGAAATACACAAAGGATGCAGATTATTTAAAACATATTACGTTCGTGATGTCATGCATACAACCTTTCTCTCCCACCCCAAATAAATAGTATCAGTCTACAGGAGACAGAACAAACAGTAAATAATGTAAGTTATAATAGCATCACAATTCTCTATAGATAGGCTTACTGTCCAATGTTATCCTCATGATGTGCATTCTGGTATACATTTGTCAGTCTTGGTTTTGAGATGGTATAACTGGACTTATCTTACATAGGAGTTAGTAGCTGCCATGATTTATGGATATACTTTACCCTGTTTATGCAATGCAACAAATTCCGATTAGCATAACATAATCCGTAATCTAATTCTAACTTACACAAAGGTTCATTAAAACAAGAAATAGCAGCTAACTATTTTAAATTAAACACGTCAGAATAATTTAGGCTAAGATCAGATGATAGCTTGATTATCCTGGCATGAAATATAGCACAGAATTTAACAATAAAGCCTACCGCTAGTGAACATCAAGCAGGAACCCACATGTAGAAAGTATGAGTGCAATACTTCTTCCTGTCAGCATATGATGAAAATTATTGATCCAGAGGAACTCATCATGAATTCCTGACAACTGGGAGAAGATGGAGACACTAACTCATCTCTGCCCCCACTCAATCCATGTGGCATTGTCATAATCATTAGCAACTCTAGAAGTATCAGAGTAGGTGGAAAGCTCCTTAACCAAACTGGGAACGGTAACATAGTGGTTATGTTACTGGACCAGTAATCCAGGGGCCTGGACGAATGATCCAGAGACATTCGAATTCCACCATGGCAGCTGGGGAATTTAAATTCAGTTAATTAAATAAATCTGGAATAAAAAGCTAGTGTCAGTAATGGTGACCATGAAACTATCAGATTGTCATAAAATCCCATCTGGTTCACTAATGCCCTTCAGGGAAGGAAATCTGCCATCCTTTTTTGGTCTGGCCTATATGTGACTCCAGACCCACAGCAATGTGGTTGATTCTTAACTGCCCTCTGAAATGGCCTAGCAAGCCACTCAGTTGTAACAAACCGCTACAAGAAACAATAAAAATAATAAAGTCGGACGGACCACCTGGCATCGACCTAGGCACCAGCTTCGGGCATGACAACGGAACAGTCGACCTTGCAAAGTTATCCTGACTAACATCTGGGGACTTATGCCAAAATTGGGAGAGCTGTCCCACGGACTAATCAAGCAACAGCCTGACATAGTCAAACTCACAGAGTCATACCTCCATCACTATCCCTGGGTATGTCCTGTCCCACCAGCAGGACAGAGGTGTCGGCACAGTGGTATACAGTTGGGAGGGAGTGGCCCTGGGAGTCCTCAACATTGACTCCGGACCCCAAGTCTCATGGCTTCAGGTCAAGCATGGGCAAGGAAACCTCCTGCTGATTATCACCTACCGCCCTCCCTCAGCTGATGAATCAGTACTCCTCCACATTGAACACCACTTGGAAGAAGCACTGAGAGTAGCAAGGGCACAGAATGCACTCTGGGTGGGGGACTTCAATGTCCATCACCAACAGTGGCTCATTAACACCACTACTGACTCAGCTGGCCAAGTCCTGAAGCACATAGCTGCCAGACTGGGACTGCGGCAGGTGGTGAGAACACCAACACGAGAGGAAAAACTTACCTGACCTCGCCCTCACCAATTTACCTGTCGCAGATGCATCTGTCCATGACAGCAGTGTTAGCAGTGACCACACCGCACAGTCCTTGTGGAGACGAAGTCCCATCTTCACAATGAGGACACCCTCCATCATGTTGTGTGGCACTACTGCTAAACAGATCAGATCAAAGCTCTGCAGTCCTGCCACATCCAGTCGTGAATGGTGGTGGACAATTAAGCAACTAACGGAAGGAGGAGGCTCCATGAATATCCCCATCCTCAATGATGGCGGAGCAAAAGACAAGACTGAAGCGTGTGTAACCATCTTCAGTCAGAAGTGCCGAGTGGATGATCCGTATCGGCCTCCTCCTGAGGTCCCCACCATCACAGAAGCCAGTCTTCAGCCAATTCGATTCACTCCATGTGATATCAAATAACAGCCGAGCGCACTGGATACAGCAAAGGCTATGGGCCCCAACAACATCCTGGCTTGTGCTCCAGAACTACAGCTACAACACTGGCATCTACCTGAAAATGTGGAAAACTGCCTAGGTATGTCATGTCCACAAAAAGCAGGACAAATCCAATCGGCCAATTACTGCCCATCAGTCTATTCTCAATCATCAGCAAAGTGATGAAAGCACTGTCGACGACACCTTCCAAGTGGCACTTACTCACCAATAACCTACTCACCGACGCTCAGTTTGGGTTCCGCCAGGACCACTCGGCTCCAGACCTCATTACAGTCTTGGTCCAAACATGGACACAAGAGCTAAATTCCAGAGATGAGATGAGAGTGACGGCCCTTGACATCAAGGCAGCATTTGACCAAGTAAGGCATCAAGGAGCCTTAGTAAAATTGAAGTCAATGAAATCAGCGGAAAAAGTCTCCACCGGCTGGAGTCATACCCAGCACAAAGGAGGATGGTTGTGGTTGTTGGAGGTCAATCATCTCAGCCCCAGGACATCGCTGCAGGAGTTCCTTGGGGCAGTGTCTTAGGCCCAACCATCTTCAGCTGCTTCATCAATGTCCTTCCCTCCATCATAAGGTCAGAAGTGGGGATATTCGCTGATAATTGCACAGTGTTCAGTTCCATTCACAACTCCTTGGATAATGAAGCAGTCCATGCCCGCATGCAGAGAGACCTGGACGACATTCAGGCTTGGGCTGATAAGTGGCAAGTAACGTTCGCGCCACACAAGTGCCAGGCAATGACTATCTCCAACAAGCGAGAGTCTAACCACCTCACCTTGACATTCAACTGCATTACCATCGCTGAATCCCCCACCATCAACTTCCTGCGAGTCACTATTGACCAGAAACTTAACTGGACCAGCCACATAAATACTGTGGCTACAAGAGCAGGTCAGAGGCTTGATATTCTGCAGCGAGTGTCTCATCTCCTGACTCCCCCAAAGCCTTTCCATCATCTACAAAGCACAAGTCAGGAGTGTGATGGAATACTCTCCACTTGCCTGGATGAGTGCAGCTCCAACAACACTCAAGAAGCTTGACACCATTCAGGACAAAGCAGCCCGCTTGATTGGCACCCCATCCACCATATGATACATTCACTCCCTCCACTACCGGCGCATCGTGGCTGCAGTGTGTACCATCTACAAGATGCACTGCAGCAACTCGCCAAGGCTTCTTTGGCAGCACCTCCCAAACCCGCAACCTCTACCACCTAGAAGGATGAGAGCAGCAGGCGCATGGGAACACCATCACCAGCAAGTTCCCCTCCAACTAACATACCATCCTGACTTGGAAATATATCGTCGTTCTTTCATCATCGCTGGGTCAAAATCCTGGAACTCCCTCCCTAACAGCACTGTGGGGGTACCTTCACCACAAGGACTGCAGCGGCTCACCACCACCTTCTCAAGGGCAATTAGGGATGGGCAATAAATGTTGGCCTTGCCAGCGACGCCCACATCCCAGGATCGAATAAATAAAAAATCCATAGAGCAGGGGTGGAGCTGGTAATAACCCATGTGGGAATGACAGCCTACTACTGTGCATACTTTCCATCTTGCCTTACAACAGTGTCATTCAGGAGTAGCCCAAGACTTTAAGAAAAGACATGTGCCACCTCGTCAAACCTCCACAACAATTATTTTCAATTGATGAAGTTCACAAGAACCACTTAGTTATAGTGTACTTATACCAGTCTTATCTTTGCAGCGACACCAATGCCAGATAGAGCCACAAACCTTCTCATTTTCTTAACAGTGTCACGGGCAAAGGTTTGGTATTCAACAGATGTTTTGATGCATTCCATAAGACAACTTACAAAAGGGCAAAGACAAAATCAGGTCCAATGAAAAGTGAAGGGGAAGTAGAAGCGGAACGCTCAATCCCAGTTGCCAATGAATTTGCTTTATCATTGGCAACCATCAGTGCTACCTCAGAAAAACATCTATGTTAGAAGCGATCAATCCACAAATAACTTAGTGATCTTTGCAAGGTGTCAGACATCACAAGAACTGGTATAATAATGTGGAGTGCTGCACTGTCAGAGGTGCCGTCATTTGGATGAGACGTTAAAACGAAGCCCTGCCTGTCCTCTCAGGTGGACGTAAAAGATCCCACGGCACTATTCGAAGAAAAGCAGGGGCCGTTCTCCCCAATGTCCTGGTCAACATTTATCCCTCAACCAATATCACTAAAACAGATTATCTGGTCATTATCACATTGCTGTTTGTGGAATCTTGCTGTGCTCAAATTGGATGCCACGTTTTCTACATTACAACAGTGACAACACTTCAAAAGTACTAGATTTCTTCCAACAATTGGCTGTAAAGCACTTTGGGATGTCCTGAGGTCATGAAAGGCACTACAGGAAACTCTCGTTTATCCGGCACCCAAATATCCGGAATTCTCGCTTAACCGGCAAAAATCATCCTCCGAAAACTCCTCTCAAATAACCGGCAACGTTGCCGAGTCGCAGTCCGAGTCTCCGCGAACGCCGAGTACTCCGAAAACTCCTCTCAAATAACCGGCAATGTTGCCGATCCCGAGTCCCCGAACGCCGATTTAGTCAGTAGGGGTAGTTTTCAAAAGTGCCACTACTCGGCCTCCTGGCGCTGTCGGAAGTCCGAAACACTGCAGTAGCAGGAGTTGATTCTCCCGCGCTGCCGGGAGTCTCACTTACTGTTAAGTAATTAAAGAGTTATGGATTACTCTCAACTGGCAGTACTGTACTTAATCAAGCATCTTCCACCATCCATTTAACACAACATTCTGTAGGTGAGTACCCAAATACTGTATACTGCACATTTCTTGATTTTTTTTATTTTTCTTTGTTAAAAATAGCCTCGGTAGATATAACTCTCTGTTATCCGGAACTTTCGATCAACCGGCACCACGCCGGTCCCGTCGGTGCCGGATACCAAAGAGTTTCCTGCATATAAGTGCAAGTCTTTCTTTCTTAAAGACCTCAATCGCTTAATACAACAGCTTGGAGCTTTCAACTTCTATTTTGATAATTTCAGAAAGTTTATGACTTTTTTCATCCTTAATCAGTAAAACAAAAAGCACACAGGAAAAAGTGTGTTTCCTGTACAGTGATGTTAGATTTGCTCGGTTGCTAACAATGGGGAAAAAATTAGTTTCAACCTTGTAGCAGTGCAGTTATATGGCATGCGAACGATCATGTGAAAAGCTTAAAATTGTCTTAAAGGGACTACATCAGCCTGAAATTATTTCTATAGTATGTGGAGAATGCTATAATAATTATTTCACCAATATAAATTACTTTTTATTGTACCAACTAACTATATTACTAAAACACCTCAAAAGAGTCTCAAAGACATGCCCGTAACACATATCTACTAAAAATTAAAAGAAAATTATACTTTTCAAAATTCTTTGTTTTAGCAAGTCTCAAAACAGCATTATAAAGTTTGTCTGATTTACTGATGCTTTGTATGTGCTAAGTGAAACCTTGTTCAATATACTGCATTTACCTTTGTGTAAAACATTCTGCAGCTTCTAAAGGAACTTCAGGTATTTCTGGTTCGGTATCTGCCAAGTTTGAGAATTTAATCGTTCCTTCATCAATGTTCACCAATATTAATCCTTCAACTTCCTGTATAATCAGTGACAAATAAACAAGGTTACCTTTAGGCTTAAGTTTTAAGTGGATTAAAACGTTTACTGTATGATGTAATGCAATTATATTTAAACATTTTCTAGATTGCAATAGTTTAAATACATTTTCCTATCGTTTTGATTTTTTTTAAATTAGAGCACAAGAACTTTTAGGAACAGGAAAAGGCTGTTGGGTTATCCATTTCAGATGGATCTCAAACCAATGATGATATCATATCCTGCAATCTCAATTTACAATACACTGAAACTTTAATTGCATATAGGGATCTGTCCAGCAGATAATGGAAATTAACCCAAATAATCAAGAATCCCCAAATTACACTGCTAATTGCTATTCTGAATTTTAAATGAGTTGCAGTTCTTCAAATGCCCAATGCAGCACACTTGAGCAACACTCCTCACTATTTCCCTGCTCCTAGCAGCAAGATCAGCTGCAGCTTGAACAACTGATATAATGGCTTGAAGCTCCTTCACGACATTTGCTCTTGATTCCAGCTGCCAGACTCAAGCAAGTCAGTGTAAAATGCTGCTCTCCTGTCAGCCATAGCCACCCCACTCCATCATCACCCCCATACAGTGGGGAGCGCCAAAGACATACTGTAGCAGCCATCCCCAAGATTGGCACTGCAGGCGCTGCTGTGACATTAAGCATGATCACCAACTGGATGATCAGCCATGATCTCATTAAATGGCGGAGCAGGCTCGAGGGGCCAAATGGCCTACTCCTGCTCCGATCTTCTATGCTTCTATGTTACTGGACACTTACACCAATCAGCAACATTAAAACAGTTCTGTATTGATTGTAACATCGGTAGCTCTGCTGAGATCAATGCTGCAGACTGGATCACTGGAAGTGAGTGAAAATTCCACTTGCCGCTCACCCCTGGGAAGCTAGCAATGGCATCAAGAAGAACTTCTGGTTAGGTCTCAAGCCTGTGGCAGATGCAGTTCCAAGTGGGTCCCTGGAGGAAACTTTGAGCCAACAAATCATGCCAGCAGGACCAGGACAGAGGTAAGTGAAAAAACATGCTGCCAGCCTTAATTCCTGCTGGTCTCCTACTACTCATGGATATCAGGAATAGGGGACGAAATATCTCTGTGGTTAATTGAGGTTCCACTAATCATGCATTTTTTTCAGTAATTATATAATACTTACAGAGTTAACTTCTTTAAAGTAATCAACGTGGCAGCCCATGAGGAAAGCTGTTGGTGCCATCAGAAAATCCATCATTCCTTTGGACAGGATAGGCACATAAGTATGTTGCCACTGGAGCGGGTGAAGATAGAGAATAAAACATTCTGCAATGAGTGTCAGCAAAGCCCAATCAGCTGACAGAAAGACGATCCTCTGTTCAATTAAAATACATGTCAGGATCTACGAGGAAAAGAGAAAATTTGAGATAATTATCAACTCTTGGCATTTATCCCTCTCCACACTTTATTTATCCTTCAAATCTCTTCACTTATGCACATCACTCTGCATTAATATAGTCTTTTGACTAAAATTAGGCTCGTCATATTGTCCAGTCTGATGGATGAGGTAGAAAACTCTCTGTGCATAGCATAGCTGGCGGATTTGAGTGCCGTGCAGCCTTAAAACTATGATTTTAAAAAAAGCATTTAAATCATGTCAACTGCACCTTCCATGGGATCTTGCAGCATTAAGCTTAAAAAAAATCAAAATTTTTCCTCCAGGAAAAGTATTGGCCTGGAAATTGTGGTCGGAGGCTTGCCGCCCACGTACGCCTCCAAACCGAAAGAAAACTACGTACTCACCTTGTGTCTCCGGAGCTTCGGACTCTTGCGTACGCCTGCATAAAGGCTCACGCATTCCAGGGGCGCATGCGGGTGGCAAGTGTTCCAAGGATCACGTGGGCCAGGCCAACCAATGACAAAGGGGGATTCCTATTATGCTTATGGAGATTCCATTTACGTACCGAATCCCCATAAGCATAATAGAAATCACCTAATAAATAAATTTCACACCACTGAAATAAAAATAAATGATCACAGGTTCAAAATTTATTAAGATACCTTTTAATAAAACATTTAACTTTTTGGAAAATAAATTTTAACATTTTTAAAACGGGACAAAATTTACCGAAACTAATTTTAAATGTAAGTGAATGTCTAAATCATTTAAAAATGTTATTTTAACCCTTACGCTGGGAAAAGGCGGCCTTACACCTGCTTTTACCAGGGGTAAAGGTTTCGTGGGTATTCGCTGGGCAGTAGGTGGGCAAATAGCCCAACTCTGCACCAGCGAAAGTGAATTTACAGTGGATGCGGACGATCTGTCAAGAGAAACTTGGCAGATCGCAAGTTCCGGGTTCTCGTGCATGCGCATCGCATCTGGAAACCCGGAACTTGCAGGGCCATTCACAGAGCTTACGACTCATAGTCCCCATAAATCCCGGGCCATTATATTAGTGACAGCTTCTGAATAGATTCATTAGATATTCTCAATATGTGCATAGTTGGTGCGTGTGTGATTCTGACCTACTTATATAAATGATTTGGACACAGGTAGAAGAATAATATCAAAATTTACTACCGATATCAAATTAGACAGCATGGTAAACTGAAAGGAAAAATGCAGCTGGGCATCAACAACTTAGTGGAGTGAGCAGATAAGTGGCAGATGCAGTTCAATGTAGTGAAACATGCAGTATTTTTTGGGGGGAAAAAGACAGTAAAAGGAAGTATACTCTAAATGTAAGCTCTTTAAGGGAATGTTTTAGAGAGAGAAGAGAAGGGGCAGGGAAATGAAATTAAGTGGATAGCTTTTTCAGCCAGCTGGAGCAGATGTGACAGGATAAAGGCTACTTTCTGTGCTGTAAAATTCACGCAATCTACCTGCAAAGTCACCTTGGACATTCTTTTCCACATGTCCACCACTCTCTGCCGAAAGTAGTTAAATCTAAACTGTCTGTGCACCTTCCCTCTTCTATGCTTGAGCCCATGTTTGCTGACTTGTGGCAATCTCAGAAACATGATCAGGGTTCAATTCATCTAGTCCCTTAAGAATCTTGAATACTTGAACAAATCTCCTCAGAGTTTTCTCTTCTCCATAATGAACAATCCCAGGCTCTTCGAAAGGAAAAGGAGGGGTGATCAAAAAAGTGGATATTAAGGAGGGTCTTAAGGAAGGAAAGAGGGGTTTAGAAGCAGTGGGGTTTAGGAAAGGAATTACAGAGCATGGGGCATAGATGGCTGGAGGCAAGGCCACCAATGTTGGCGCAAAGTGAGCAATGCACATGGGATTTCAACATGGGGATGAGAAGGTTAAATTTGAGGTATTGGGGGACCGGGAACCAATGTAAGTCAGTAAGGACAGGGATGACGGGTGAGCAGGACTTGGTGCAGGATGGGATACAGGGAGGAGAGTTTAGGATGAACTGAAATTTACAGAGGTGGAGGATCAAAGACAGGCCAGGAGAGAATTGAAATAGTTGAGCCTGGAGGTGACAATGGTATGGAAGAGGATTTCAGCAGCAGACAGGCTGAAATAGGGCCAGAGGCAAGTGAGGAGGAAGTAGGCAGTCTTTGTGATGGAGAGAACTTGGGGTTGGAGCTCGGAGTCGAATAAAACAGCAAAGTTGCTAACAGTCTGATTCAGCCTGAGTGCGAGGTCAGAGAGGGAGATGGAATCGGTGGCAAGCTGGTGGTAGAGGCCAAAAATAATGGCTGCAGTCTTCCTGATGTTTAACGGAGGGAAATTCTAGCTCATCCAAGACTGGATGTCAGACAGGCTGCCTGACTGTATAAAAATGAGAAGTCGCACAACACCAGGTTATAGTCCAACAGATTTATTTAAAATTACAAGCTTTCGGAGCTGTCGCCCCTTCCTCAGGTAGAGTAGCTGTGAGAGAATCTCCCAGAATTCACAATATAAACACAGAAAAAATGTATTCAAATCTTTCCCTACATCAAAGACACATCTTTGATGTAGGGAAAGATTTGAATACATTTTTTCTGTGTTTATATTGTGAATTCTGGGAGATTCTCTCACAGCTACTCTACCTGAGGAAGGGGCGACAGCTCCGAAAGCTTGTAATTTTAAATAAATCTGTTGGACTATAACCTGGTGTTGTGCGACTTCTCATTTTTGTCCACCCCAGTCCAACGCCGGTATCTCCACATCATGACTGTATAAAGGCAGTGGAGGGGTTGAGAGATGGTGCAGAGGTAGAGCTGGTGTCCTCAGCCTACATATGGAAGCTGACCCCCATGTCTGTGGGTGACATTGCCACAGGGCAGCATGTAGATGGGGAAGAGGAGTGAGCCAAGGATAAATCCTTGGGGGACTCTAGAGATAATGGTGCAGAAGTGAGAAGAGATGCCATTTCTGGAGACGTCCTGGCAATAATAGGATAGGTAAGATGGAACCAAGCAAGGGCAGTCCTATTGAGCTAGACAATGGAGGAGAGGCGTTGGAGGATAGCAAAGTCGACTGTGACAAAGGCTACAGAAAGGCAAGAGAATAGGAGGGATAACGCTATCATAGTCAAAATCCCAGAGAATGTCATTTGTTACTTTGGTTAGGGCCGTTTTGGTGTTGTTGCAGAGACGGAAACTTAATCGGAGAGATTCAAACAGAGTTGAGGGAAAGATAAACATGGGTTTAGGAGGATACAACATATTAAGTACTTGAGAGGAAAGGGAGGTTGGAAATAGGCAATAGATTGCAAGGACAGAAGGTCGAGGGTGGTTTTTTTTTTTTTAAGGGGGGTGATGATAGTAGTTCTGAAATGGAAGAGGAAAGTACCCAAGGAAAGGGAACCATTTACAATGTCAGCTAGTCTGGGAGCCAGGAAGGATGTTGGGTGGTCAGCAGTTTAGTGGGAAAGGGGTCATAGGAGCAGGAGGTGGTTCTCATGGACAAGATAAACTCAGAGAGGGCATGGAGGGAGAATGAAGACAAGCTGATGAGAGACACAGGTTCAAGCTTAGGCAAAAGGAGAAGGGGAAGGAAGGAAGCAGTAGCGGCAGCTCAATAGATGGACTCATTCTTAGTGACAAAGAAGTTCTTGAGGTTCTTGCACTTGTTGTTGCAGGTAGAATGAAGGGGGCAGGGAAGAGGGGATAAGGAGATATTTAGTAGTTGAGAAAAACTGGGCACTATCTTGGCTTCCAAGAATGATCCTGGAATAGTCAGCAATTTTGGTAGAGGAGAGTGAGGCCCTGTAGCACCCAATATGCTATAGCAACTTCAGGCGAGGGCAGATGTGTGGTTAAACACAGAAATCCAAAAATTGCTGTCCAAGATGCGCCTCTCCACCATTAGCTTCACGAAAACGGCATCTCGTGGTCTGCCTCACCAGTCAAGTACATTGAACGGCATGAAGTTGCTGTACTTGCACGGTAGATACAAACTAATCTTGCCACAGAAAGTTGAGTCTTTTCCATTTCAGTCCAAGTACCCTTTTAACAACATAATAAGTTTTAATTACTGCCAAACAACCTCTTCTGGCACTGAAAATTAACTATTGCAAGGGTGGCGTCTCATTCCATAAAGTTTTAATTACTGTTGGAGATGTTATGACTGGAAGGCTGTTTCCAGCGGGGTTCCGCAGGGCTCAGTACTAGGTCCCTTGCTTTTTGTGGTATAAAGCAATGACGTAGACTTCAATGTAGGGGGCACGATTAAGAAGTTTGCAGATAATACAAGAATTGGCCGTGTGGTTGATCGTGAGGAAGAAAGCTGTAGACTGCAGGAAAATATCAATGGACTGGCGAGTTAGGCAGAAAAGTGGCAATTGGCATTCAATCCGGAGAAGTATGAGGTAATGCATTTGGGGAGGGCTAACAAGGCAAGGGAGTACACAATAAATGGTGGGAAACTGAGTAGTGTAGAAGAACAGAGGGACCCACCCCCGCCCCCCCAACCCTACTTCCTTCTGTGTCCGCCCCTGGAAAAAACTCTCTCCCAACTGCACTTATGAAATCCCAACTGTCCAGCCTCTGGCCCTCCATTCACCATGACATTGCTGCAGCTACCAATCTGCTCAACCACACCCTCACCACTATCTTTGATGCCCTAGTCCCTACTAAAACAATTACCCTCTCTCATCCTGGCCGTTCCCCCTGGTCTTCGCTCTCATCTTCACTCCCTTAAGTCCAAGGGACGCAGACTTGAACGGATATGGCGGACAACTGGTCTAGCCATTCACTGCCAGATCTGGCTGGACCACATAAAGCACTATTGGGCCCTGCTCTTGTCTGCCAAAATTGCTCACTATTCCAGAATCATTCTGGAATGCAAAGATAAACCCCGGTTCCTATTCTCTAACCGTCTTCTTAAACCCCTCTCCCGTCTCCGACACCCTCACCTCTGATAACAAATGTGAGGAGCTCATGGACTTCTTCGTCTCTAAGATTGAGACCATCAGTTCAGCTGCCTCTGCCACTTCCCTTCCTTCCCCTAGCCCACTGGGCCAAACTTCCTCTAAGGTTCCCCCTGCCCTAGCCCTAAACTCACATCTTTCTCCAGTTTCTCTCCAATCTTCCCTCATGACCTCTCTGCACTCATCTTGTCTATGAGACCCACCTCCTGCTCCCTCGACCCTATTCCCACCAAACTGCTGACCACCCAACTTCCTTTTCTGGCTCCCATGTTAGCGGATATTGTTAATGGTTCTCTCTCCTCAGGTACTGTCCCCCTCTCCCGTACTGTCCCCCTCTCCCTCAAATCTGCTGTCATCAACCCTCTCCTCAAAAAACCAAACCTTGATCCCTCCGTCCTTGCAAACTACCGCCCCATCTCCAACCTCCCTTTCCTCTCCAAAGTCCTTGAACGTGTTGTTGCCTCCCAAATCCGTGTCCATCTTTCCCACAATTCCATGTTTGAATCCCTCCAATCAGGTTTCCGCCCTTGCCACAGTACCGAAACAGCTTTCATCAAAGTCACAAATGACATCCTTTGTAACTGTGACAAAGGTAAACTATCCCTCCTTGTCCTTCTTGACTTGTCTGCAGCCTTTGACACGGTTGACCACTCCATCCTTCTCCAACGCCTCTCCACCGTCGTCCAGCTGGGTGGGACTGCACTCACCTGGGTCCATTCTTATCTATCTAATCGTAACCAGAGAATCACCTGCAACAGCTTCTCTTCCCACTCCCGCATTGTTACCTCTGGTGTCCCCCAAGGATCTATCCTTGGCCCCCTCCTATTTCTCATCTACATGTTGCTCCATGGCGACATCATCCGAAAACACAGCGTCAGTTTCCACATGTATGCTGACGACACCCAGCTCTACCTCAGTGCTTCTTCTCTCGACCACTCCAGTGTCTAAATTGTCAGACTGCTTGTCCGACACAGTTCTGGATGAGCAAAAATTTTCTCCAATTAAATATTGGGAAAACCGAAACCATTGTTTCGGTCCCCGCCACAAACTCCGTTCCCTAGCCACTGACTCCATCCCTCTCCCTAACATCTGTCTGAGGCTGAACCACACTGTTCGTAACCTTGGTGGCATATTTGACCCTGAAATGAGCTTCTGACCACATATCCGCAGCATAACAAAGACCGCCTACTTCCACCTCCGTAACATTGCCCGTCTCCGCCCTTGCCTCAGCTCATCCGCTGCTGAAACCCACATCCATGCCTTTGTTACCTCTAGACTTGACTATTCCAATGCACTCCTGGCTGGCCTCCCACATTCCACCCTACGTAAACTTGAGGTCATCCAAAACTCAGCTGCCCGTGTCCGAACTTGCACCAAGTCTCGTTCGGCCATCACCCCTGTGCTCGCTGATCTACATTGGCTCCCGGTTTGCAGTGCCTCGATTTCAAAATTCTCATCCTTGTTTTCAAATCCCTCCGTGGCCTCGCCCCTTCCTACCTCTCTAATCTCCTTCAGCCCCACAAACGCCCCCCCCCACCCCACCCCGAGATATCTGTGCTCCTCTAATTCTGCCCTCTTAAGGATCCCTGACTATAATTGCTCAACCTTTAGTGGCCATGCCTTCTGTTGCCTAGGCCCTAAGCTCTGGAATTCCCTGCCTAAACCTGTCCGCCTCTCTACCTCTCTTTCCTCCTTTAAGACGCTCTTTAAAACCTACCTCTTTGACCAAGCTTTTGGTCACCTGCCCTAATTTATCCTTATGTGGATCGGTGTCAAATTTTTTGTCTTAAAATACTCCTGTGCAGCGCCTTGGGACGTTTTACTACTTTAAAGGCGCTATATAAATACAAGTTGTTGTTGGAATGCATGTCCACAGATCCCTGAAGGTAGCAAGACAGGTAGATAAGGTGGTTAAGAAGGTATACTGGATACTTTCCTTTATTACCCCAGGCATAGAATACAAGAGCAGGGAAGTTATGCTTGAACTGTATAAAACACTAGTTAGGCCACAGCTAGATTACTGTGTACAGTTCTGGTCACATTACAGGATTGCACTAGCGAGGGTACGGAGGAGATTTATGAGGATGTTGCCAGGACTGAAGAATTTTAGCTATGAGGAAAGGTTGGGTCGGCGGCTGGGGTTGTTTTCTTTGCAACAGAGGAGGCTGAGGGGTGACTTAATTGAGGTGTATAAAATTATGAGGGGTCTAGATAGAGTGGATAGGAAGGACCTATTTCCCTTAACAGAGAGGTCAATAACCGGGGGACATAAATTTAAAGTAATTGGTAGAAGGATTCGAGGGGAGTTGAGGAGACCTTTTTTCACCCAGAGAGTGGCGGGGGTCCGAAACTCACTGCCTGAAAGGGTGGTAGAGGCAGAAACCCTCATCGCATTTAAAAAGTACTTGGATATGCACCTGAAGTGCCATAATCTGCAGGGCTATGGACCAAGAGCTGGAAAATGGGATTAGGCCAGATAGCTCTTTTTCAGCTGGCACAGACACACTGGGCCGAATGGCCTCTTTATGTCCTGTAAATTTCTATGGTTCTATAGCGGGAATTCCATAGCGCGAGCTGCTGTGACGTCAACA
The DNA here is from genome assembly GCA_030390025.1 of Squalus acanthias. Taxonomy (NCBI): domain Eukaryota; kingdom Metazoa; phylum Chordata; class Chondrichthyes; order Squaliformes; family Squalidae; genus Squalus; species Squalus acanthias. The sequence continues at coordinate 17,126,394 of CM059432.1, read as the reverse complement.
AGCTGCCTGAGCAGCCAACCAGAATGCAGAACTCCCACAGACAAGGAACCAGGAAGTGAAGAAGCTCCTTTTATTCTGACTTTTTAAAAATGTTAGAGAGCAAAACAAAGATTAGGGCTTTCACATGGGGAAACAGTAAACCTGAAATAAATATTAAATTTAAAAAAAAAAAAAATTTTTTTTTTTTTTAAAAAGAGTCCTAAAAATTGTAATTTATCATCAATATGGAGAAAGTTGACACTCCACAAAATTAAAATCAGTTTTTCAGGGCCATAACATTTGTTTAGCAGTCAATACTCTGTTAAAACCCCAGTTACACCTAATCCAACAAAGTCTAACTTTCAATGAGGTATTTAACAGCTATTTTACCGCAGAAAAGCCCAGGTTTTCGTCAGATTTCCCTGATTACATCGATTATGGCTATGCGGGTGGCGGGGGGGCGGCCACAGCGCAGCCAGTGTCGGAGCAGCGAATAACTGACCGTGACTTCAGGATTTCCACATTAGGATGCACATACGCTAAATCCTGAAGTTGCAGTCAGTTTCAAAGGGGTAATTACAAGGAATGCTGTTCGTTTGCTGTTATTACTCACTGCAAATTCCGGGCTTATAGTCACTAATTACATAATTGATTTTCATTTCACAGTGCTCTAATAAAGATGTCAAAGCTAGTAGTGCAAGAAGTATATACTCAGTTGCTACTAGGTATGGCAATCATTTTATAAAATGAGGAATCAAACAAGGAAAACGTTTGCATTAAATCAATGTACAAAGTTATAGGGGGAGAAATTCAGTATCGCCCCATTTGGGGCGCAATTATCGGCCGGGCGCAAAGATTAGCGCCTGGCGCTAATTATCGCCACCGACTGCAAACTTGACTTTTATCGCCCCTGGAGGCGATTGGAGCGCTAAATCAGGCGCTTCACACCTGTCTTAAGGCGCAAAGGCCGAGGAGCGAGGCGCTACCTCAGAGCGCTGGCAAAGCTCATGTGATGTCAGTCAGCAATGGAACACACACACAATGGCACGGGACAGTTCTTAAAGGGGATGGTTGATCTTGCTTTCCTTCCACATCCTGCTCATTGCAGCCTTGAATCTCGGCATGGAGAGACCTGCACATCAAATCTGCTGTAAAGAAAAATGGAGAGTACCAGGGAAAGAGCTCAGAGTGCAGCCCCCACAGTCTCTTCTAAATCGATACAAGGAATGGCAGATTTAAAATGAACCTGCAAAGTGCTGCTCAGTACCCAAAACTCCTTCACACAGCGTTGAATCTCTCCAGAAGTCTCTCTCCCTCTCTCTCAGAATGCGTGGTTCAAAAATGGCACCAACAATAAAAGGCAGGAAGCGGTCGCCTTTAAATAGCGCTCCCCCAGTCCCTTCATGACTGCAAAACGCTCCCCTCAACCTGTCGTTGCTAGCGTCAGGCGGTAAGGCAGGGGGCGCCACTCAATATCCGCTCCAGGGCGATACCGGGGCGTTGCGCACTTGACTGACGTCACGATCTGCCGGCGCAGGAGATCGTGGCGGTAGTGTTTAGCGCCGCCGCAAAATGTCTAGTTAATTTCGCGAGCGGCGCAAACATCGCCGCGCCTGGGCGCTAGCTGATTTGCGCCCCATTAGCGCCCTCTTAAGGCGCTAATGGGAGGCGCAACCAACTGAATTTTTCCCCCAGTGTCCCACAGCTACTCAGTGAATGAAGGAATGGGGAACAGTTTTAAGGTATCCAGATTGTACCGTAAAATCTCCTGAATTATGGATGAGTGGGACAAAGAGAGGATGAGATTAATGAGATTAGATGAATATATTTTCCTAAAATATGACAAAGGCTGTATAACTTATGAGTGACAGCCATAAGGAAACCATGGTCATCAGCTGTATTAAATCAAATCAATTTAGTAACAGCAAATAACTGCAATATTCTTCTTTTACAACTTTTGTTGGATGAGGTTTAGAGTTTACAATTAAAAACTGAGATTTTGGTTGCATATGGTGTTTTTATTTAATGATGAGGCATTGTACATATTGACATCCCTGAACGTGGCACTTGTGACTTTGGTTTGTGTCTGACCAAAGAGGCTGCAGTACGGAACTCAGCAACAATAATTCAGGGTGGGGCGCCCAGGTTGCTGCCTTCTGGCCATATGTGGCCCACAAAGTCCCACTGATCCAGCCCACGAAGACCCTTCGGTTCCTTTCTCCTTTGCACACTTTTTTTCTCCCAGACCTGGAGGACTAGAAAAGGCCACTCCATGTTTGGTGAATTTTGACCAATCATAGAATAGTAAAGCACAGAAGGAGGCCATTCGGCTCATCGAGTCTGCGCCGGCTTTTTCGAAGAGCAATCCAGTTAGTCCCAGTTCCCCGCTCTTTCCCCATATCCTTGCAATTTTTGCTCCTTCAAGTATATATCCAATTCCCTCAAAAAAATCTGCAATCAACCTTCGTAATCTCCAGGCTAGGAACTTTAAAAAAGTGAATCTTCCAAGTTTTCAAGCTTCAGAGGAGTGGGCGAATGAGGAAAGACAGCTCTGCACAACCAGGTACATCTGAAAGTAGAAACCTAAATTACAGAGACCCATTATATTCATTCTCTTATCCAAGGAACCTAACTCCAAATCTTGCCTCTCGTCAGCCCCACCCTCACCAACTCTGCTTCTTAACCTCCTCAACTAGCACTCGCCCTGTTCCTCCATTCCCCATTATTGAACCAAAAACCATTCCAGTAGCTCCCCTACAGGCCAGATAGTCACTCCTCTTCCCCTCCCAAGCTCCACTACAGGCTTCACATTTGCTCTTCTCCGACAGCATACTTTCCATCCATGCTTATCTTCGATTAGTTAAAACCACCCAATTACACACAACTTGCATCCTACAACCATCAGTTTCCCAGCCCCTCTCTCTGGCTTGACAACCCACTGGCATTTCCTTTGCCCTCAATTTCCGCCTCTCCAACACCCAGCACCGATCAGCCCAGAGAGAAAATTAGCTTGGAAGGCAACCCTTCTTGTAACACTCAAGCATACCTTCTAAGAAGCCTACCAAAACAATAATCCTAACAGCGTCTATTGGGTGAACTGAGCTCGAGTATTCTGTTGATAATCAGAATGAGGATATGGAATTGAAATAAAAAGAGACAAACAACATTAATAAAACAAATAATAGAATGATCACCTTAAAATGTTAATGCAGAGAACACAAAGTGCATAAATGAAAGTCTGAAGCTTAGACAGATTGGAAAATACAACTCCAAATTATGGAGCACTAGTTACCTGAAGGATACATTTCGGTTTGAAGCAGAGAAAAGGGGTGTGAAGGTCCAAATCTACTATAGGGTATTTGGGGTCCTCTCTTGAAGGCAACACAACCTGCAGAGGTTTCATGTTAAATACCTGAGAAAATATCAAAAATGCTTTATTACAAATTGAAGTCATTTCAATTTATCAATAAATGAAACTAGACATTTTGGAGAATCAGCAGAAAAAGAGTTATCTTCAAACAAGGTGAATAAATCTTCAACATTAAAGGATTCAACAGTGTGCACTGTTGTAAAAACAGTCACTCAAACACCAGGAGTTAATGGTATGGAAACAAAGAACTTGCATTTATATAGCACCTTTCATGACTTCAGGTTGTCCCAAAGTGCTTTACAGTCAAAGAAGTACTTTTGAAGTGTAGTCACTATTGCAATATAGGGAAACACGACAGCCAATTTGTGAATAGCAATGAGATAAATGACCAGATAATCTGTTTTAACGATATTAGTTGAGGATTAAATATTGGGCATGACATCAGAACTCCAATGCTCTTGTTCAATTAGTGGCACAGGATCTTTTACGTCCACCTAAGGAGAGTTAGGATCTCTGTTTAACATCTCATGCAAAAAAGCAGGACTTCCCAAGAACTGCACTGAAGTATCAACCCAGATTATGTGCTCAGAGTGGGGCTTGAACCCATGACCTCCTGACTCAGAGGTCAGAGTTCTACAACTCTCTAATACACCAGGAAATAGCTCTACAAGATACACAAATCATAATTAAACCAATGGTTGGTGGTGGTGGTTGTGGTGGTGATGGGGGGTTGTTGTCATTGGCTGATACATCACTGTCCAGCTTCTTATTAGGCGACGGATATTTTCAACCTCGGTCTAATATCACAGGAAATAGACCAATTCTCTCTATATGTGACATAATATTAAAAAAACATCTGGCATTTATAAAGACTCCATCAGGGCATGGCTAATTTAGCATATTTGGTCAGCAACTCAACAGGATAACAATTTTTTTTTAATAATTCCAGGAAATGGGCATCGCTGGCAAGGCTGCCATTTTATTGCCCACCCCTAGTTGCCTTTGAGAAGGTGGCAGTGGGACAACTTCTTGAACCGCTGCAGTCCGTGTGATGAAGGTCCTCTCTTGTACAGAGGGTACCAACCAACCATAATATATACATATATATATATATATATACACACATACACACACACACATATATATGTTGATGTTGCCACCCTCCATATAGAGTATTCAACTACCCGTCTGGAATACAAAAGGCAACAAAATAGCTGAGCAGATCTATGCAGAATTGAAAAGGCAGTAGAAAAGTATGCACTCTTAGTATTGAGTATATTGGGTCAATAACTATCAAAAAAGATGGGTCTTGTTGTTCACCCACTTCCACTATCATAATAAATTCTTGGATTACATAGGAACAGGAGTAGACCATTCAACCAGAATGTTCACGACCTCGGCATCCTACTCGATCCCGAGCTGAGCTTCTGACCTCATATCCTTTCCATCACAAAGAGCATAGGAACATGAGAAGTCCATTCAGCCCATTGAGTCTGTTGCACCATTCAATTAGATCATGGCTGATCTGCACCTCAACTCCATTTACCCACCTTTGATCCGTATCCCTCGATACCTTTCCCTAACAAACCGATCTCAGTCTTGAAATGTTAATTGATCCAGCATCCACAGCCTTTTCAGGGAGCGCTTTCCAGGTTTCCAGTACCCTTAGCTGTGAAAAGGTGCTTCCTTATTTCACTCCCGAATGGCCTAGCTGTAATTTTTAAAATGTGCCACATTGTTCTGGATTTCTCCGACCTGAGGAAATAGGTTCTCTGTATCTACCTCTGCAAATCCCTTTATTATTTTAAACACATCAATTCGATCACCACTCAACCTTTTAAAAAGGGAATACAAGTCAAGTTTATACAACCTGTCCTCCTAATTTAAGCCTTTAAACCCACTCATTCAGCTCCGGGCTTGCTAATCACATTTGAGCCCTGTTGCAAGAATGCAGAAAAGCAGGAAAGTTAGACTTGGTTATGATTGGCAACTTCAGTTATTACAAAATTTATTTCCACCCAGAGATTGATTATTGTCGTCTTCTCTTGTTCTAGTAATACAAGAGCTGCTGTGCTTGCATATTAATTTCCAGTAAAGCATTTGAAACCATAGAAAACTCAGTCGGTCTGATTTTTGGAAGTATAAATTTATGGTAAATGCACAACATCTTACCAAATGGAGCGTGCCAGGCGGTGGACTGGGCATCAAAGCTAATTTTGCTGCAAATTGTCTAACTTTATGATCAAAATCCATCTCACGACACGATTTCATGTGCACTGTCAGACTAAAAGAGAAGATCGCATTCCTTGTAAACAATATGAAATAAACAATGCAATTTCCAACACCTCCTAAATGAACATGTATAATAACAAAAAATGCTAGATTTGAGGAATCTAAAAAAAAAATTGGTCAGCAACATCATAGAATGATTAACCAAGAAATTCACACTGGGAAAACACAGGTCCAATTCCAGGTTTGTGCTACATTGGCTGACCCCAGCAACAGCAACACTTAGGACATCAACCCTGGGTAAGAGACAGGCGAAAACAAGTCAGCCAGTATTTCTACTCCAAGCTGCTACCCCTGCTAGAAGAATCGACCAGCCATATACGACGTACATACAAGAGCAGGGCAGAGGTTCTATACTCTTAACAAGATCACCTCCCCATACCACTCAATGCCTCTCCACCATTCATAATGCTCAAGTTAGAAGTGTGATAGAATACTCAGCATTTATGTAGGTGGATGCAGCTGCAATAACACTCAAGAAACTCAATACCTTCCAGGACAAAGCAGTCCTCTTGAACAGCACCAGTCACTGAACTCATATCCACCCTCTCTACCACTGGTGCACTATCAGTGCAATATACATTATCTTAAAACTCTCCAAATTTACTTTAACACCACTTCCCAGCTACACAATCTCTACCACGGAGAACAAAAGCACGAAGATAATGGGATCACCATCACCTTCAAGTTCTCTTCCAAATCACACACCTTACTTCCTTGGACATAGAACGCTAGTTCTCAATCAATGCAGAGTTAATATCCTGAAATTCCCAACCTAACTCCATTGTGGGAAGACTGTCAACACAAGACGGCAATGGTTCAAGGAGAAGACCCAAAACCACCTTCTCAGAGTAATTAGGGATAGGCATTTTACCTAGTCACTTCCTCAACAAATTCAATCATATTGACAAGGTAGGACTGATGTTTTGCTTTTAACTGCCAAACTAGCCAGGTGATTATAAATCACGTCTCTTACAATGCTTTCCAGTATCTTGCTCACAAAACCTACCCTTGTTACGAGAATCCACCTGGGAGAAGGAAGTGTGAAAAACATAGAATTACGTAAAATATACAGCACAGAAACAGGCCATTCAGCCCAACCAGTCCATGCCGGCGTTTAAGCTCCACTTGAGCCTCTTCCCATCCTTCTTCATCTACCTCTATCAGCATAACCCTCTATTCTTTCCTCCCTCATATGCTTATCTAGCCTCCCCTTAAATGCATCTATACTATTCGCATCAACCACTCCCTATGGTAGTGAATTCCACATTCTCACCACTTTCAGGGTAAAGAAGTTTCTTCTAAATTCCCTATTTGATTTCTTGGTGACTATCTTATATTGATGGCCTCTAGTTTTGCCCTTCCCCACAAGTGGAAACACTCTCTCTGTGCCAACTCTATCAAAACCTTTCATAATTTTAAAAACCTCTATTAGGTCATCCCTCAGCCTTCTCTTTTCAAGAGAAAAGAGATGCAGCCTGTTCATATCCTTTCCTGATGGGTATAACCTCAGCATTTCTGGTATCATCCTTGTAAATCTTTTTTGCACCCTCTCCAGTGCCTCTATATCCTTTTTAGAATATGGCGGCCAGAACTGTACACACAGAGATCCAAGCCACAGCCTCAAAATCTCATAAAAGACATTTGGGGGGAAAAATTCAGTTGCTTTGCGCCTAAGAGGGCACTAACAGGGCGCAAAGCAGCTAGCACCCGGGCGCAGCGATGTTAGTGCCGCTCACGAAATTGATCAGTCGTTTTGCAGCAGCGCTAAACACTACCGCCACAATCTCCTGCGCCCGCAGATCGTGACGTCAGTCAAGCGTGCAACGCCCCGGTAGCGCCCCAGACCAGATATTGAGTCTCAGCGCCTGCCGCTAGGGACGACAGGTAGAGGGGAACGTTTTCAAGTCGGGAAGGGGCTGGGGGAGCGCTATTTAAAGGCGGGCGCTTCCTGCCTTTTCTTGTTGGTAAAATTTTTGGTTTTAAACGCTGCCCTAAGGAGTTTTGGCCCTCAGCACCACTTTTGAGGTTCCCAAGTGCTGAGCTCTTTCCATGGGCCTATCCATTAGTGCTTCCAACACAATTGCTTTTGAGGACTCTCCAGGCCAAGATTCAAGGCTGCAATGAGCAGGGAGTGGCTAGCCAGCAAGAACTGGACGGCGCCAGTCTGTCTGGCTTCCATGGTAATTGGCATCGCCTGAGCTACAGTAGCGTTCTGAGGTAGCGCCTCGTTTGCGCCTTAAGAGAGGTGTGCAGCGCCTGATTTAACGCTCAAATCACCTCCAGGGGCGATAGAGGCAAATTTTGCAGTCAGAGGTGATAATTAGCGCCAGGCGCTAAGCTTTGCGCTCGGCCGATATTAGCGCCCCAAAATGGGCGATACCGAATTTTTCCCCCTTGGTACCTTAGAGCCAGGCTGCACCTCACATAACAGAACCACTCTCTTCTCCTCTGCTAAAGTCATGGCCAGTTCTTTCTCCCTGGTACTGACAATGCAGTAAATTATTACAAAGGAGCACTGGTGCCACCCAAAGTTAGTTACAAGCAAGTCAGTGAGCAAGCAGGATCTGTGTTGCCATTTAATGAGCTTGTTGGAGAAAAAAACCCACAAAATTGAAGAATTTCTTTTGAACAAAAAAGTAGTCAGAAAAAGAAATGATGGTGCAAATCCCAGAGAAGGACTTTGAACAACCTGTTGGAGCCAGATACTGTCTTCATTCAGTCAAGCTCTAGCTGTTTTGCACACATGCAGGTGAACCAGCTGTCATTTCACAGCGCAAAGTAAACTACCAGCAGTTAAAATGCACAGGGTATGAGCTCAGTTCAAAAACAAAAAACACAACCATATGCTAGTGCTTACCAGGAGAGGCAATCCTTAAAGGCTGTATAATAAGGGAATTTGGATATCACACAAACACTGAAGGGAGCATACAGCATGGACATCCTAGGGTTGTGCATAGTTGCATTCCAATGTGTTTGTCCATGTTGGAAACTATTTCCTTCCTGTGAATAAAGAATGTATTACTCATCTTAAAAAGTAACATTTATTGAAATTTATATTTTGTAATAAAACTAATTTATGCAGAATTATCCTATGGCTGAATTTGTAAACTGCATAATCGACTTACCCACTCCCTAGTGAGGTAAATTTTATTTCAAGAAAGGAAAGGAAAAAAATCCACCATGCCCAATGGATCAACGTATGTAGAGAGCAAACTGATAATTCCTCCAAATGCAATAAATTGGGTAATGTCGGACTCGATGAGGCTAGGTGAGGCATTAGTCAGTGAAAAGGAAAAGCCTAAGTTGAAGGGAAAAAAATAGGGAGCTGGATGGGTCAAAGTTAAAAGACGTTTCAAGAGAGAGGAAAGAAGATCAGAATGGTTACTCAAGATGTTACTGTAACAAACAGATATCAGACTCCTACCCTCACGAAGTACAAATTAGAATGTAAGGATAAGACTGGCAGAATGCCAGAGAAGAAGTGTGACAAGGCAAGGAAGCAGTAAATGAGGCATAGTGAGAGAGCAGTTGTACGGCGTTTATTGCTAATAAAACTGGACAGCTGTGTGTGTCAAAGATAATACAAAGATAGTGAGTTGCCTCCCTGGAGCTACAACTATGCACATTGAGAAAAGAATAGAACTACTGAAAAGAACAGAAATTAAGCCAGTGGTGGTGTCAGAAGTAACAATATACGGTCACATCGTGAACAATCAAGGACATATATGTGAGAATCACCTTGAAACGTAATAGGGGACATCAAGTATCAAGTTTTCAATGATACCTACTTCACCAAGCACCAAAAGTAAGTTTACTAACAAAACATGGGGGTAATATCAGCGCAATCTGGGCGAAATTGGCCGAACCAGCTCTAAAGATCGGGGAATTATAGACGCGAGTTACGCCCAAAACCACTTGCATTTGTGCTTTTCCGTGATCTTTTATGCTAGTTTAAGATTCAATGTGTCCAAATCAGGCCCCTCCCACAAAACTGGCCATGCCCCCGGGTCGATACTGAGAGATTCTTCCGACTGCGCTGGTTAAGGAAAGCTCTTCAAATTGCCCTCACTGCACTCATTTTCTTGGGCGTACAGGCACTAGTAGGAACGATTTAAAAGTATTTTCAGGTCAAAAAATATATCTAATTTACTAATAAACTGACTAGTACACACCAATGAAACTCGTAAATGGTTTAGTATAGTTTTTAAAAAGTAATTTTCAGTGTCTCAGAGCGGCTACAGAGCATTTTGGAAGGGGAGGGTGAACAGCCAGTTGTCGTGGTGCATATAGGTCCCAACGATATAGGTAAAAAAACGGGATGAGGTCCTAAAAGCAGAATATAGGGAGTTAGGAGGTAAATTAAAAAATAGGACCTCAAAGGTGGTAATCTCAGGATTGCTACCAGTGCCACGTGCTAGTCAGAGTAGAAATAGAAGGATATTTCAAATGAATACGTGGCGAAAGGAATGGTGCAAGGGAGAGGGATTCAAATTCCTGGGGCATTGGAACCGGTTCTGGGGGAGGTGGGACCAGTACAAACCGGACGGTCTACACCTGGGCAGGGCCGGGACCGATGTCCTAGGGGGAGTGTTTGCGAGTGCTCTGGGGGAGGGTTTAAACTAAAATGGCAGGGAGTTGGGAACCTGAGCAGGGAGACAGAGGAAAGGGAAACAAGGATAAAAGCAAAAGATAGGAAGGAGAAAAACAAAAGTTGCAGTCAGAGAAAACAACGGTTTAAATCAAACATGGCCACAGTAAATACTAATTCTAATAGGTCTAAGAGCGTTAAAAAAACCAAGCCTGAAGGCTTTGTGTCTTAATGCAAGGAGCATTCGGAACAAGGTGGACGAATTAGCTGCGCAAATAGAGGTAAACGAATATGATTTGATTGGGATTACAGAAACATGGCTCCAGGGTGGCCAAGGCTGGGAACTTAATATCCAGGGGTACTCAATATTCAGGAAAGATAGGCAAAAAGGAAAGGGAGGTGGGGTAGCATTGCTGGTTAAAGAGGGGATAACACAATTGAAAGGAAGGATATTAGCTCTGATGATGTGGAATCTGTATGGGTTGAACTGAGAAATAACAAGGGGCAGAAAACGTTAGTGGGAGTGATATATAGACCTCCAAACAGTAATGTGGAGGTTGGGGATGGCATTAAAAGGGAAATTAGAGAAGCGTGCAATAAGGGCACAGCAGTCATCATGGGTGACTTTAATCTACATATAGATTGGGCTAACCAAATTAGTAACAATACTATGGAGGAGGAATTCCTGGAGTGTTTACGGGATGGTTTCCTGGACCAATATGTCGAGGAACCAACCAGAGATCAGGCCATCTTAGACTGGGTATTATGCAATGAGAAAGGATTAATTAGCAATCTTGTTGTGCGAGGCCCCTTGGGTCGGAGTGATCATAATATGATAGAATTCTTCATTAGGATGGAGAGTGAAGTAGTTGACTCAGAGACTAGGGTCCTGAATTTAAATAAAGGAAACTACAATGGTATGAGGTGCGAGTTGGGTAGGATTGATTGGGGAATGTCACTCAAAGGGTTGACGGTGGATAGGCAATGGCAAACATTCAAAGACCGCATGGACGAACTACAGAATTTGTTCATCCCAGTTTGGCATAAGAATAAAACAAAAAGGGTGACTCAACCATGGCTAACAAGGGAAATTAGGGACAGCATAAGATCCAAGGAGAGGGCATATAAATTGGCCAGAAAAAGCAGTAACCCTGTGGATTGGGAGCAGCTTAAGATTCAACAAAGGAGGACAAAGGGATTAATTAAGAAGGGGAAAATAGAATACGAGAGTAAGCTTGCAGGGAACATAAAAACTGACTGTAAAAGCTTTTATAGATATGTGAAGAGAAAAAGATTAGTGAAATCAAGCATAGGTCCCTTGCAGTCAGAATCAGGGGAACTTATAATGGGGAACAAAGAAATGTCAGACCAATTAAATACATATTTTGGTTCTGTCTTCACAAAGGAAGACACAAATAACCTCCCAGAGATGTTGGGGAACATAGGGTCTGATGAAAGGGAGGAACTGAAAGAAATCAGTATTTGTAGGGAAATGGTGTTAGGGAAATTGAAGGCCGATAAATCCCCAGGGCCTGATAATCTACATCCTAGGGTACTTAAGGAAGTAGCCCTAGAAATAGTAGATGCATTGCTGATCATCTTCCAACATTCGATGGAATCTGGACCAGTACCCATGGAATGTATGGTAGCTAATGTTACCCCACTATTCAAAAAGGGTGGTAGAGAGAAAACGGGGAATTATAGACCGGTAAGCCTGACATCGGTAGTGGGGGAAATGCTAGAGTCCATTATAAAAGATGTAATAGCTGAGCACTTCAAAAACAGTGACAGGATTGGACAAAGTCAACATGGATTTACAAAAGGTAAATCATGCTTGACTAATCTACTGGAATTTTTTGAGGATGTAACTGGTAAAATAGATAAGGGAGAACCAGTGGATGTGGTGTATTTGGACTTCCAAAAGGCTTTTGATAAGGTCCCGCATAAGAGATTAGCTTGTAAAGTTAAGGCACATGGGATTGGGGGCAAGGTATTGACTTGGATAGAGAACTGGTTGGCAGACAGAAAGCAAAGAGTTGCAATAAACGGGTCTTTTTCCGAGTGGCAGGCAGTGACTAGTGGGGTACCGCAGGGATCAGTCCTTGGACCCCAGCTATTCACAATATATATTAATGATCTCGACAAGGGAACTAGATGTAATATCTCCAAGTTTGCAGACGACAAAACTGGGTGGGCGTGTGTGCTGCGAGGAGGATGCCGAGAAACTCCAGGATGATTTGGACAGGTTAGGTGATTGGGCAGAAGCGTGGCAGATGCAATATAACGTGGATAAATGCGAGGTTATCCACTTTGGTGTCAGAAACAGAAAGGCAGATTATTATCTGAATGGCAATAGATTGGGAGAAGGGGAAGTGCAACGAGACCTGGGTGTCCTTGTGCACCAGTCGCTGAAGGTAAGCATGCAGGTGCAACAGGCGGTTAAGAAGGCAAATGGTATGTTGGCCTTCATAGCGAGAGGGTTTGAGTACAGGAACAAGGATGTCTTGCTGCAGTTGTACAGGGCCTTGGTGAGACCACACCTAGAGTACTGTGTGCAGTTTTGGTCGCCTTATCTGAGGAAGGATGTTCTTGCCATGGAAGGAGTTCAGCGAAGATTCACAAGGCTGATACCTGGGATGGCAGGAATGACGTATGAAGAGAGATTGGGTTGATTGGGCTTATACTCGCTGGAGTATAGAAGAATGAGAGGGGATCTCATTGAAACTTATAAAATTCTGACAGGACAGGACAGGACAGGACAGGACAAACTAGATGCAGGAAGGATGTTCCCGATGGTCGGGGAGTCCAGAACCAGGGGTCACAGTCTAAGGATAAGGGGTAAGCCATTTAGGACAGAAATGAGGAGGAATTTCTTCACCCAGAGAGTGGTGAACCTGTGGAATTCTCTGCCACAGAAGGCAGCAGAGGCCAATTCATCAAATAGATTCAAGAAGGAGTTAGATATATTTCTTAAGGCTAAAGGGATCAAGGGATATGGGGAGAAAGCACGGACAGGGTACTGAATTTGGGTGATCAGCCATGATCGCATTGAATGGCGGAGCAGGCTAGAGGGGCCGAATGGCCTACTCCTGCTCCTATCTTCTATGATTCTATGATTTTAAATCAGGTTACTCACAGGTGGAGGACTGGACACTCATTAAAAATGTTTCTTTTTGGTGATAAACCCATTTTCAGCTGTATTAATTGAACTGCACCAGGTTACCACTCTTAAATATATCAAGGAATACTTTTTAATGGAAAGGAAAAATAACAATTAAGTTCTATTGCACTGCCCGATTGTGCTGGCTCATTGAAGATTTTACATTTGTGATTCTGCAAATTAATTTTAGCAGAAACTTGAATTGTAACCTAACCAGCACAATTTCAAGCACATTTTGGGTATAATTTCCTGATTGTGCCCGAAGCGGAAACTCTACAAATGGCTGACCAGCTACAACAATACTAATGACATTTTCAAAACGAACTGGGATTGTTTTCAGGTTAGGATAATAGTTTAGTCTAGCCCTATAACCCTCGCAATATCTGCACTCCACCAATTCTGGCCTCTTGAGCATCCCAGGTTTTAATCGCTCCACCACTGGAAGCCGTGCCTTCAGCTGCCGAGGTCCGAAGCTCTCGAAATCCCTCCCAAACCTCTCTTTCCTCCTTTAAGACGCATCTGCCCTAATATCTCATGTGGCCCGGTGTCAAATTTTGTTTGATAACGCTCCTGTGAAGCGCCTTGGGACCTTTTGCTACGTTAAAGGCGCTGTATAAATACAAGTTGTTGTTGTTGTAGTAAAGATGGGTTTCACATCAACAATGCAAGAACCTCAAGGTTAGCAGAGAACATAGAAGCAACCACTGCAAAATAATTTTAAAATAGATGATGGTTTGGGAGATTGAAATGGAGGAGGGCAGGGAGATAACTGGATCCCATACAAAACCAATACAGGGATGAAGGATAGCCAATAAACTGGAAGGAATTCACTATCTCAGGGAGAAACGCTGGATCCAGCCTCCAGCAGGAGTCAGGCACTGAGGACACACAAGGAGGAAAAAAAAAATCAAAGTAAGTCACTTATATATGAAGACCATTGTAGCAGTAGGGAATCAAAATATGGCTTACCCTGGCAGATGGAGAAGAATATGACATAGTAAGGTACAGAATGAGTAGGAAAGATAGAATAGATTGAAAAGGAAGAGGCATAGATCTATATGTTAGAGACACATGGAAAATAAAGTAAATAGAATAAATATGGCTAGAGGTTTCAAACAGAAAAAGAACTAAAATAATAATGTGCCAAAGGCTGCCAATTCCAAATGAGAGGGTAGAATACTTTGAGAAGATAGGAGGGTGTGTGAAAATAGGAATGCTATATCATTTAGAGATTTCAAAACTATATCTGTTTCTACCATCTCACTGGGGAGCCTATTCCATAGAAGTAACCACTCGCTCATCGAAATAATATTGCTGCAGATTAGTTTTGAATATACCCCCCTCTTCAAACGCAGACCGCGTACCCTGGTTCGACTGTTCTGGACAAGGTGAAATAGCTAGTCATGGTCTACATTATCTAGTCCCTTTAGAATCCTATCACCTCTCAACCTTCTCTTTTCCAGTGAGAAGATGCCTAATTTATGGAAATCACTCCTCGAATCCTTCCATCCCTTCAATCATTCGGGCTGCCCTCTTCTGTATGTTTTCAACAGCTGCAAGATCCTTTTTGTACTACAGCGATCAGAACTGTAATTCTAAGTGCAGTTAGCACTAATGATTTCTAAAGTGGCCGGATTACCTTACTATTTTGACTCAATAGTGACCTTTTAATACATCCCATTTGATTTGCTTTACTCACTGCCACCAAGCATTATTGTGATAACTTCAATTTATTGTCAATAGGGATCCCCAGATCTCTTATTTTCAATGAAAATTTCTTCCATTTAAGTAATAGTCCCTTCCTGGATTTTTTTTGTCCCCATGTGAAGCATTTCGCATTTCTCTACATTGAATTACATCTGCCACCTGTCTGCCCAATTCCCAAGTATATTCAAATCCTGCAGCTTATCCTGTTCAGCTTTGCAGTCCACCACCTTCATGAGCTTTGTATCATAATTGGCCACTGTGCTTGTGACTGCTAACTCCAGATCATTTATGAAAATATTAAACAAGAGGTCCCAAGCATACCATAGAAAATAGAAAGGGGAAGCCAAAATACAATTAGAATAGTTGGGGATATCTGGTTTCGGGTGGGGTGGCGAGTATACATTGTGATACACAAGGAATCGCAATTGTGTGGAACAGGCTCGATGCACCAGAGAGTCTTTACTTGTCCGTGATTGTTCGTATGTTACCAATGTTCAAAATTATGAGGCGTTTATTGGGAAAAACTATTTTCACTGATCACGAAGCTGATAACTAGAGTGTATAAATTTCAGATCACCACCAAAAACAAAAGTAAGAGGTTAGGAATTTTAAAAAAAACATAGAAGGTGGTTACGGGGTAGACAAAAGATTTGCAGAAAAAGATTGAGAAGATCAGCTTAAGATGTTCAAACTAATGAGGGATTTTGGTAAGGGACATCAGGAAAAACTATTTTCTTTGGTCAGTAACCCTGTAATTAGAAGGCATAAATTTAAGATTAGCCAAAAAACGAGAAGTTTGGATTTTTTTTCGCCTGAAGCTTGTTAGGATATGGAATGCCCTACCAGAAATAGTGGTAGAAGCAGAATCTATGAGAGTAAATAAATATTTGAAAAAGAAAAATTTTGAAAAGGTATGGGGAAAGGGCAGGGGACTGCAACTGATGGTAGCTCCTTCACAGCGCTTGCACAGGCATGACGAGTCAAATGGCCTCCTTCTGTGCTTATAAAATTGTATGATGCTATGATTTAACAGCCTAGCCAGAAACGAGAACTCACTATTTGCAAAGGTACATTGGTTAAACTAATACACTTCACGTTATGTAAAATTCTATTTTAAATTCCACCTGCAAGAGTTGCTGAGTATCAAAAAGGGGAAATTTCCCATAGTTATTCCTTTTCTCTGTAGGGAAGTCTTGCACATGTGTACAAGTGATTAGTGCACTGACTAGTACACATTTATTCTTCCCACCACCCAAAGCCCCCACCCCCATCAATTCCCAACATGGTTAGCATCCAGTATCAGTCAGTCAATCAGACCAAAAAAAGTACAACACTTAGCACATCAGTTTGAGAAAAGCACTGGCAGGAACTCAGCACTTCCATTTGGCAACTGCCTAATTAAGACAGATTGCAAAAGACACACATTTCCTGTGGAAACCTACAGGTGAGAATCTACACTGCATTTTTCAAGTTAAAAGGAGTTATTACTGTACACTTTATATACCTGAATAGGTCTGTAGAACTGCACTACCACACCATAGGTCCTTGTTCCAAAAACATCTGTGAACACCAGGAAATGATAGTGGTCCTCCTTTGGTTCAGTCTCTATTTGCAGTTCTCCTGTAAATGAACAAGCAATATTCTGCAGAACAGCATATTATTTTTGCGCAGTTTAATATTGTACGTAATCAGCAAAAATTTCACCATGCAATGATGCTACTTATATGCAGACAAACAATGGGTTTATATTCCTCAAAATAATCCCAGTTTGAAAACAAGGTTTTTTTAATGCTCCATTTTTAATTCGGTTTATTGTAATGGTATATAAAAAACTTTTTATATTCTTCACAGTTTTCAATCACTAGGACCATATGCTATCTTCCTGGAGCCTGTAGATCGAGTCAGGCCCACAAGATTGCCAACTGTCATCGAACAATAACAGTTTTAACATGTTGCAGATACAATAGCAAGTTTGCTATTTTGAAAATGCTTCAGAATTCAATTTAAACAAAAACAATGGAATCATTTATGAAGGGAATCCCCAAATTATTTTTTATTTTTAATTCGTTCATGGGATGTGGGATCGCTGGCAAGGTCAGCATTTATTGCCCATCCCTAGTTGCCCTTGAGAAAGTGGTGGTGAGCCGCCTTCTTGAACCGCTGCAGTCCGTATAGTAAAAGGTACTCCCACAGTGCTGTTAGGGAAGGAGTTCCAGGATTTTGACCCAGCGACGATGAAGTTATATACTTCCAAGTCAGGATGGTGTGTGACTTGGAGGGGAACTTGGAGGTGGTGGTGTCCCCACGCGCCTGCTGCCCTTGTCCTGCTAGGTGGTAGAGGTCGCGGGTTTGGGAGGTGCTGCCGAAGAAGCCTTGGCAAGTTGCTGCAGTGCATCTTGTAGATTGTACACACTGCAGTCACAGTCGCCAGTGGTGGAGGGAGTGAATGTTTAAGGTGGTGGATGGGGTGCCAATCAAGCGGGCTGCTTTGTCCTGGATGGTGTCGAGCTTCTTGAGTGTTGTTGGAGCTGCACTCATCCAGGCAAGTGGAGAGTATTCCATCACACTCCTGAGTTGTGGCTTGTAGATGGTGGAAAGGCTTTGGGGAGTCAGGAAGTGAAACACTCGCCGCAGAATACCCAGCCTCTGACCTGCTCTTGTTGCCACAGTATTTATGTGGCTGGTCCAGTTAAGTTTCTGGTCAATGGTGACCCCCCCCCAGGATATTGATGGTAGGAGATTCGGCGATGGTAATGCTGATGAATTTCAAGGGACGGTGGTCAGACGCTCGCTTGTTGGAGATAGTCATTGCCTGGCACTTGTGTGGTGCAAATGTTACCTGCCACTTATCAGCCCAAGCCTGAATGTCGTCCAGGTCTTGCAGCATGCGGGCATGGACTGCTTCATTATCTGAGGAGTTGCGAAAGGAACTGAACACTGCAGTCATCAGCAAACATCCCCATTTCTGACCTGATGTTGGAGGGAAGGTCATTGATGAAGCCGCTGAAGATGGTTGGGCCTAGGACACTGCCCTGAAGAACTCCTGCAGCGATGTCCTGGGGCTGTGATGATTGACCTCCAACCAACACAACCATCTTCCTTTGTGCTAGGTATGACTCCAGCCTGTGGAGAATTTTTGCCCCGATTCCCATTGACTTCAGTTTTACTTGGGCTCCTTCATGCCACACTCGGTCAAATGCTGCCTTGATGTCAAGGGCAGTCACTCTCACCTCACCTCTGGAATTCAGCTCTTTTGTCCATAGATACATAGATAGATACATAGAAGATAGGAGCAGGAGTAGGCCATCCGGCCCTTCGAGCCTGCTCCGCCATTTAATGAGATCATGGCTGATCCTTCAATTCAGTATCCCGTCCCCGCCTTCTCTCCGTAACCCTTAACCCCTTTTGCCTGTAGAAATAGATCTAATTCCCTCTTAAATATATTTAATGAGCTGGCGTACACTGCCCTCTGTGGCAATGAGTTCCACAGGTTCACCACTCTCTGAGTGAAGAAATTCCCCCTCATTTCTGTCCTAAATGGTTTAGCCCTTATCCTTAAATTATGTCCTCTAGTTCTGTTCTCACCCGCCAAGGGAAACATTCCTTCTGCATCTAGTCTGTCTAGACCTGTCAGAATTTTATACACTTCTATGAGGTCCCCTCTCAATCTTCTAAACTCCAGTGTGTACATCCCTAAACTACATAGTCTCTCCTCATAGGTCAATCCCGCCATTCCTGGTATCAGCCTGGTGAATCGCCGCTGCACCCCCTCCATGGCAAGAACATCTTTCCTCAGATGAGGCGACCAAAACTGTACACAGTACTCGAGGTGTGGTCTCACCAGTGCCCTGTACAGCTGCAGCAAGGTATCCCTGTTCCTGTATTCCAACCCTTTTGCTATGAAGGCCAGCATACCGTTTGCCTTCTTGACCGCCTGTTGCACCTGCATGCTCGCCTTCAGTGACTGGTGTACAAGAACACCCAGGTCTCTCTGTACTTCCCCCTCTCCCAATTTATTGCCATTTAAATAATAATTTGCCCTCCCGTTCCTGCACCCAAGGTGGATAACTTCGCACTTGTCCACATTATAGTGCATCTGCCATTTATCCGCCCAATCACCCAGTCTGTCCAAATCGCTCTGGAGCTTCCTGGTCTCCTCCTCTGAGCCCACCCCCCCTCCTAGTTTAGTGTCGTCTGCAAATTTGGAAATGCTGCATTCGACTCCCTGATCCAGGTCATTAATATAAATTGTGAACAGCTGGGGACCCAGGACAGATCCCTGTGGTACCCCACTTGTTACTGCCTGCCATTCAGAAAATGAGCCGTTTATTCCAACTCTCTGTTTTCTATCTGACAGCCAGTTCTCTATCCACGTCAATACTTTCCCCTTTATCCCATGAGCTTCAATTTTCCATGCTAATCTTTGGACCAAGCCTGTAATGAGGTCTGGAGCAGAGTGGTTCTGGCGGAATCCAAACTGGGCATCAGTGAGCAAGTTATTGGTGAGTAAGTACTGCTTGATAGTACTGTCGATGACACCTTCCATCACTTTGCTGATGATTGAGAGTAGACTGATGGGGTGGTAATTGGCCGGATTGGATTTGTATTGCTTTTTGTGGACAGGACATACCTGGGCAGTTTTTCCACTTTGTCAGATAGATGCCAGTGTTATAGCTGTACTGGAACAGCTTGGCTAGAGGCACGGCTAGTTCTGGAGCACAAGTCTTCAGCACGACAGCCTTTGCTGTATCCAGTGCACTCAGCCATTTCTTGATATCACATGGAGTGAATTGAATTGGCTGAAGACTGGCTTCTGTGGTGGTGGGGACCTCAGGAGTAGGCTGATATGGATCATCCACTCGGCACTTCTGGCTGAAAATGGTTGCAAACGCTTCAGCTTTGTCTTTTGCACTCACGTGCTGGTTCCACCATCATGGAGGATGGGGATATTCATGGAGCCTCCTGCTGCAGTTAGTTGTTGAATGGTCCACCACCATTCAGGACTGGATGTGGCAGGACTGCAGAGCTTTGATCTGATCCGTTGATTGTGTTACATGCATGCGGCTTCCGCTTTTTAGCATGCGTGTAGTCCTATGTTGCAGCTTCCCCAGGTTGGCACCGCATTTTTAGGTATGCCTGGTGCTGCTCCTGGCATGCTCTTCTACACTCCTTATTGAACCAGGGTTGGTCCCCTGGCTTGATGGTAATGGTAGAGTGAGGGATATGCCGGGCCATGAGGTTACAGATTGTGGTGGAATACAATTCTGCTGCTGCTGATGGCCCACAGTGCCTCATGGATGCCCAGGTTTGAGCTGCTAGATCTGTTCTATATGCAATGGAATCCCCAAATAATTATGCAATGTACAGAATTCTAATTATACAATGTACTGAATTGCAATTTTATTTGTAAGTTTCTTCATTACACCAATCTCAATAAAAATTTATATTTTGATAAATAATTTTAAACATCTTAATCTGGGCCAATATTTGCCTAAACTCATTTAAAGTGTATGTGCATAATTTTGGATTTTTAAATGTTTTATTTAAGCCTTATATATACCCTTACATTGATGCAAGCTAGCCCTATTCCTGCTTTTACCAGTCGTAAGAGTTGTGTGGGCAATTGTTGGGCAAATAGCCCAACTCTGCACCAGCAATACCGAGTTTTCAGGCAGTTCAGATGATCTGTCAAGGTGTAACTTGACAGATCGCAATTTCCGGATTTCGCACATGCAGACACCGCAATTTCAGGGCCATAACTGTGGCTTCAACTGCAGAATGATCAGGTGGAAGCAATGTTAAGACCTGAAGAAAAGCAAACAATACACACAAGCACACATACCCAAGCATGGCATGTACTTCGGGTTGAATTCCAAACTCATCACAAAACAGTGATGAAAGCAGAAAATGTGCCGTCACGTTTAGTAAAAGGTCCTCGCCTGGTTGGATGTGCAGAGGAGAAAAATAAGTGATTTTCAAATATAAATGACTTACCTGGGAAACATAACTGAAGTAGCCCGTGGAGATCTATATTATTTGGAATGCTAAATTCTTCAGTCTGTGGCTCTTTGTGACCTGAATTTGCGTTGCTTGAAGCAGAAGTTGCACGCTTGTATTCCTTTTTCTTTTTGAATGAGCGGCGTCTTGGAGTTCTGCTAAAGTTTTGAGCAACGTAACCAGGCTGACTGTCCTCTTTGCTAACAAATGGAGGAACATGAACTGATCGAACCTCTGGGCTAAGACAATTACTCGATCGAGCACTACCTTTATAGGCTGCCTAAAGAAAGAAACAGACAAACCAATGCTACATACAAGCATTACTGAAAATATAATTGACAAGTGTATTACAAGAACTATGAACTAATTCAGGTAAAGTAAATGCTTAAGTAGTCTTTATATTGCACTTTATGACAAAACACAATTTTTTTTTTAAATATACAGTACATACAAGACGCTAGCTCAAACAACCATTTAAGGTTTTGCTGGTCTGTACAATAAAGCACCAAACCTGATGCATAGTACTATATTATAGACTAGAAAGTCCCTGGTTCAACCCCAATTCTGCACTATGTTAACTGATGGCAATGAAGTGACCTCAACTGGAAAGTGCACATTTGTGGATATTCGGCAAGGACAGGATCAGGTTTAGCGATGATAATTTCCAGAGTTAACTAGAGTGGGGATTTGAAGCGGGGGCGGGAGGGGACAGTTGTTTAATTGAAATTTAAATAGATAAGAATAAAAACTTAACTAACATTCATAGTACGAATGACAGCACAGGAAGGTAAATTAAGCTCTTTGCAGGATATTGGAGTTGAGTAGCAGATGTTGACTCGGACAAACATATCTACAGGAAGCGTCTCCAAAATTACTTGAGCTCAAGATCTGAGAATTCAGGCGCCATTGGAGATAGTCCACACATCAGGGAGGGAGGAAAGTTTCTGGAGCAAGGGTTTCAGAAGGTGGTAGCCCACTGAGATAGGGAGAAATCGGTGGTAGAAGGAGGAGTGGCGACTATCCACAGGTCAGAGAAAGTGACAGGCTAGAGCAGTAATGTCCAGAGCAAAATCACCCTCTCCAACAAGTTTCAAGCATTGGCTTCCCGTGAGCAAGACCATCAAATAGATTACAATGTTATCAAAAAACAGGAGATGGTTCAAGGGGAAGAGATTAGCAATTCAGTTGGGAATGCAGTAGTAATAGGAAACTCATTAGTTGGAGAGGTGGACTCTATCCTTTGATGTTGTGACCGAGTGTCCTTGATCCTTTGTTGCCTCTCAGGTGTAAGGTAAGGAGCATTTAAGAAAAACTGAAGATCATGGATGGGGAGGTAGAGCAGCCAGTTATCATAGCCCATGTGGAAGCCAACGATATAGGAAAAGAAAAGCCTGAAGGCCTGCAAAAGGAAGCAGGTTTCGGAGTTTGGGTAGTAGGTGTAGGAGCTGGACAACAAGGGTGGTAATCACTACATTAGTCCCCCAACCATGCTGGAATCAGGAAGGTTATGAAGATAAGGGAGCTCAAACAACTAGCTAAAGGGCTGGTGTTAGAAAGAAGGTTTAAAATTTATGGGCCAGCGGCACCAGTTTTCGGGAAGAAGGGAGCTATTCTGCCAGGATGAGCTACATATGAGCAGGAAGGGAGCTAATAAATTCACAAAATTGCAGTATTGAAAGGATACTGAATTGTCAGAGGTGCCATACTTCAAATGAAATGTTAAAATGAGGTCCCAACTGCCTATTCGGTTGGATGTTAAAATTCCATTTCATGATTCCAGGAAGAGCACGGATTTCTCCCAGTGACCTGGCCAACATGCCTTCTTTAACCAACGCCATTAAAAATAGATTAACTGGTGATTCATCTGCTGGTTTGCGGGAGCTTGCTGTGCACACAATGGTTACCAACAAAATAATGGTCACACACCTCACAGTAATTCATTTTATGTGTTGTACTTTCAGACACTTCAAAGGGTGATAATAAAACCAAATCTTGCTTTTAAAAAGCACTTAAAAAAAAACTGCAGGGGCATGGTGAAATAGTGCAACATGGAACCAACTGTGCTGTCGGTCTTGACCTTGCCTCACAGTCATCCTAAGTTGCCAATCCTGCCATGATACTGTGGGGAGACACCAGAGGCCAGGCGTGTCCACTAGGAGCCACATGGGAAGGCAAATCACACTGAAAGTCAGCCCAATACCATTCTCGGGTATCTCCAACTGTCCAGTTTTCAGCATTGGTAAATGGTAGACACCAGAAACAGTTTTTGTTTTTTAAATACTACTTACCTGGCAAACTTCCTTCAATTTTTCGTTAGATGCTCCCACAACTACACATATTTCCAATATTGCATTAGGTAGGACATCAGCCATGATTGCCTTGTCTTCTAAGGCTCTTAATTGGAGAGTCACACAGGGGGGGAAATGGGGAAAAGTGTAACTTTAAAAACTTGTCTGCGGTGTATTGAACATTCAACAACATCTTTAATAATCTGCCACTGAGGATTTAAACAGTGTATAAATCTCGTTAAAAACACAATATTGTAGAATAATTATGATCAATCCAGTATTTTTGTTAGAGATTAAACAAAATGAAACTGTCTTCATCGAAGCAAAAGGACTTAACAAGCCATGCAGTCACGTGTCACACTGATGCTCCAGGATACGCAGTACAATGGTATGGCTGAAAAATATGCTCACTATTCCTCAAAGAAAATTCCAGATGTCTATTTTTCCTATTAAGAGATGACATGCAGGAGCCAGACAACTCCACACAAGAAGCCATGGGAAAGTACACATAAGCATACATGTTTAAATCCAGACTGTTCAAACAGAGAAAACCAGGAACTACAGGCCAGTTAGCCTGACATCAGTTGTCTGGAAAATGCTGGAATCCATTATTAAGGAAGTGGTAACAGGGTACTTAAAAAAATCATAATATGATTAGGCAGAGTCAACATGGTTTTATGAAAGGGAAATCGTGTTTGACAAATTTATTAGAGTTTTTTGAGGATGTATCTAGCAGGGTAGATAAAGGAGAACCAGTGAATGTAGTATATTTGGATTTCCAAAAGGCATTCGATAAGGTGCCACATAAAAGGTTGTTAAGCAAGATAAGGGCACATGGGGTTGGGGGTAAGGTATTAGCATGGATAAAGGATTGGTCAACAGACAGAAAACAGAGAACAGGAATAAACGGGTCATTTTCAGATTGGCAGGCTGTAACGAGTGGGGTGCCGCAAGGATCAGTGCTTGGGCCTCAGCTATTTACAATCTATATTAATGACTTAGATGAAGGGACTGAGTGCAATGCATCCAAGTTTGCTGATGATACAAAGCTAGGTGGAAAAGTAAGATGTGAGGAAGACGCAAAGAGCCTGCAAAGGGATATAGACAGGTTAAGTGAGTGGGCAATAAGGTGGCAGATGGAGTATAATGTGGGGAAATGTGAGGTTATTCACTTTGGTAGGAAGAATAGAAAAACAGAATATTTTTTAAATGGTGAGAAAATATTAAATGTTGGTGTTCAGAGATTTGGGTGTCTTAATACAAGAAACACAGTGAGTCAGCATGCAGGTACAACAAGCAATTAGGAAGGCAAATGGTATGTTGGCCTTTATTGCTAGAGGGTTGGAGTACAAGAGTAAGGAAGTCTTATTACAATTGTGCAGGGCTATGCTGAGACCACATCTGGGGTACTGTGCACAGTTTTGGTCTCCTTATCGGAGAAAGGACATACGGTGCATCGAAGGTTCGCTAGATTGATCCCTGGGATGAGAGGGTTGTCGTATAAGGAGAGATTGAGTAGACTGGACTCTCTGGAGTTAAGAAGAAGGAGAGATGATCTCATTGAAACTTATAAGATTCTGAGGGGGACTGACAAGGTAGATGCTGAGAGGTTGTTTCCCCTGGCTGGAGAGTCTAGAACTAGGGGGCATAGTTTCAGGATAAGGGGCCGGCCTTTTAAGACCGAGATGAGGAGGAATTTCTTCACTCAGAGGGTTGTGAATCCTTGCAATTCTCTACCCCAAAGTGCTGTGGATGCTCAGTCGTTGAGTATATTCAAGGCCGAGATAGACGGATTTTTGGACTCCAGAGGAATTAAGGGATATGGGGATAGGGCAGGAAAGTGGAGTTGAGGTTGAAGATCAGCCATGATCTTACTGAAGGGTGGAGCAGGCTCGTGGGGACGCGTGGCCTACTCCTGCTCCTAATTCTTATTTTCTCATGTTCTTACTTACAGCTGAACCCCAAAATTGATAGACTCCTGGGAACATATCATATACCTTCCCGCTGTGTCACAGCAAGTGCCACAGATAAATTGAGATAAAGCACTAGTCACAAAAAATGCTAAGCAAGACTCTGGCAAGGATAACGTTGGTGCAGTGCTCCTTCCCCAGTTCACTCGAGCACTCTTCCCCTTCCCTCAGATCACGGAGATTCTCTTTCCCTCTTCCACAGGTTCATGATAGCATTCTTTTCCCAAGCTTTTCTTCAGAGAAGTACTTTTGCCCCAATTCATCTCTGACTGCCAGTCATGACTGTAGCTACTGCCTGATGCCACTGCTTTATTCCAAGATCAAACTCTGCCACAAACAGGAATTTGTTAATATCTCAATCATTTTGCCATATTAGGAATTCCCATCCAAAAGCATGCAGCACAGTAAGATCTTGGAGCATAGCAACATCATCAGGTGGGAACTGCAGCCAGGTCCAGTAGTGAGGGTTGAAGCATGGCAGGACAATTTTTAGGAGGGAAACAAAATAAACTGATTTTCTACAGTTTAAAAATTAACTGTTTTTAAACAGTATCTTCTGAAAATATTACATTGTGTATTTTAAAATGTACATAATAGACTTGCCACAGTACTTATGTTCTCATCCTGCAGAGTTTGATTGGTTTTGCCAAAGAAGTTGGCTTGAAGATGCTGCTGAAACCTTGAGGTCAATCTTGTGTGTATCACAAGCTACCTACCACCTTGAGCCTGACTTCTGAGGTCAGTCGATGACACACATAATAAGGCGTTTAGATGCACTAATTTTAAACCCAGTGTGCTATTGTCATGAACAGGAAACAATAATCAGGAGTCAGAAAGCTCAGGACCACTGAAATGCAACAGGATATCATGCACATAAATTCCTGCTGCGTATATCAAAACCAAAAAAAAGATTTTGAGCAGCGACAATTGGAGGAGGAGTTAAGAATTGGGAGATAAAATATCTGAAAAACAAGCCCATTGGCAATTGGAAATATACACCAATGCAATTCAAAAAGAGCGAAATTGAATGATTTGAAGCACCAAAAACAATGGCCTTGATTTTAAACCACACCACCCCACCGACGGGCGGGATACGGTCGGGCAAGCGGTTAAACAGCTGTGATATTAGCAATGGGGAGTATCTGGACCAACGAGCTCATGAATATATTTAATCATATGATGCAATTAGGACTCCAATGTGATTTTAACGACTGCTACACAGGGTTCGAGCAGGTCGGCAAGGTCACCAGGAGAGCCGTGGCAGAAATAGTCGCAACTCGATCAATGTGGTTAAAGTAAAGGAGGCTCGATCTGAATAAAGCTGCTGCACTCACGGGTGCTTTCTCAGTTCATTGTAGGCTATGGTTTTGTGAGAATAATTTGTTTGGGATTGAGATTTTGATACTTTCAACTTGGAAAAGGAGAAGTTGATTGTGGATGCTGCTATAGCTGTACACTATTGGAGTGAAGGAGAGGAGGAGGAAAAGGAGCACCAGTAGCAAGGGCATGCTGAGGAGGGAATTGCAGGTGAGCAGCAGAGAAGGCAGCAACAGAGGGGTCATGTTCACAATAGGCCTTACCCACCTAATAGGGCGTATAGACAGAGGTTCAGCTTCCTTGACCTGCCTGAGGAGTGGTGCTTTCGGAAGGCTACGAATGCCAAGGCAGGTGGTCGCCGACCTCTACAGCCTCCTCGACGAAGACCTCCTGCCTGCTGGACCTGGCGGCCATGCCATGACAGTGGCGGTGAAAGTCACCACCTCCCTCAAGTTCTACGCATCCTTCCAGGCAGCCACAGGAGTCAGAGCTAAGGTGTCACAGTCAGCCACGCACAAATGCATCAGGCAGGTGACCGATGCATTATTTATAGATATATCACCTTCACAGTTGGGAACGGTAGTGTAGTGGTAATGTCACTGGGCTAGTAATCCAGAGACGTGAGTTCAAATCCCACCATGGCTGCTGGGGAATTTAAATTCAGTTAATTAAATAAATCTGGAATAAAAAAAGCTAGTATGAATAATGGTAACCATGAAACTATCGGATTGTCACTAATGTCCTTTAGGGAAGGAAATCTGCCGTCCTTACCTGGTCTGGCCTTTATGTGACTCCAGACCCACAGCAATGTCGCAGACTCTTAACTGCCCTCTGAAATGGCCTAGCAAGTCTCTCAGTTGTAACAAACTGCTACGAAACACATTGGGCCAAAAATCGGCCCTTCCCGGGTGAGTACACAGTCCGTACTCACTCGTAATGCGTCCCGAAGTGCCGGTTTCCTGCATGCACTGCGCATGCGCGGGAAACCGGAACTTCCGGTATGGTGAAGGGGGCGGTTCCTAGGTGAACCGCGTGCGCGGTAGAGGCTGCGCGCACGCAGCAAACTTAGATTTTTTTTCAGGTTTCTACGCGAGGGTAAGTAGTGAAGAAACTACGCTATTAAAAAGGAGGCGGAAGACCCGTTTTCAACAAGGTAAGTGGTTAATTAAGTATAATTTTTAATTTTTTTCAACAGGTTTATCTTTTTAAGATACTTTAAAGAAAGGTAAGTTTATTTTTATCACTTTTAAAAAGTATTTTAATTATTTCAAAAATTTAAATTTTTGTTTAAAGTGGTTAATTTATTTAACTATATAGTTATTTTATAAATGTGATGGGGTTTTTTTTAATGTATTTTAAGTTTAGCTGTTCTTTTGGGGCCAATTTCAATTCACAGATTTGACAGGTCTCCTGTCAAATCTATGAATGAAAGATGGTCTGCTGCCATTGGCTCTCCATGGCCCACGTGATCCCAGGGGACGCATCTCACTAACTACGCCCCTGGGAAACGCAAGCACTGCGCACCGGCTCTTGGAGCAGGACCAGGAGCTGAAGTTCCCGTGGGCCCAAAAACACAACGGCAGGCGCGGTAGGTAAGAGCGCGCGCGATCCTTACCCCCGCGGCAAGCCGGAGAGGCGAATTTCTGGGCCAATAATAAGAATGAAACCGGATGGACCACCCGGCATCGACCTCAGCACCAGCTACGAACACGGCAACGGCACACCCAGCCCAGTCGACCCTGCAAAGTCCTCCTCACCAACATCTGGGGACTTGTGCCAAAATTGGGAGTCACACAGACTAGTCAAGCAACAGCCCGACATAGTCATACTCACAGAATCATACCTTTCAGCCAATGTCCCAAACTCCTCCATCACCATCCCTGGGTATGTCCTGTCCCACCAGCAGGACAGACCCACCTGGGGTGGCGACACAGTAGTATACAGTCGGGAAGGAGTGGCCCTGGGAGTCCTCAACATTGACTCTGGACCCCATGAAGTGTCATGGCTTCAGGTCAAGCATGGGCAAGGAAACCTCCTGGTGATTACCACCTATTGCCATCCCTCAGCTAATGAATCAGTACTCCTCCATGTTGAACACCACTTGGAAGAAGCACTGAGAGGAGCAAGGGCACAGAATATACTCTGGGTGGGGGACTTCAATGTCCATCACCAAGAGTGTCCCGGTAGCACCACTACTGACCGAGTTGGCCGAGTCCTGAAGGACATAGCTGCCAGTCTGGGCCTGTGACAGGTGCGGAGAGAACCAAAACGAGGGAAAAACCTACTTGACCTCGTCCTCACCAATCTACCTGTTGCAGATGCATCTGTCCATGACAGTATTGGTAGCAGTGACCACCGCACAGTCATTGTGGAGACGAAGTCCCAACTTCACACTGAGGACACCTTCCATTGTGTTGTGTGGCACTACCACCGTGCTAAATGGAATAGATTCTGAACAGATCTAGCAGCTCAAAACTGGGCATCCATGAGGCGCTGTGGGCGAACAGCAGCAGCAGAATTGTATTCCACCACAATCTGTAACCTCATGGCCCAGCATATCCCTCACTCAACCATTACCACCAAGCCAGGGGACCAACCCTGGTTCAATAAGGAGTGTAGAAGAGCATGCCAGGAGCAGCACCAGGCATACCTAAAAATGAGATGCCAACCTGGAGAAGCAGCAACACAGGACTACATGCATGCTAAAAATCAGAAGCAGCATGCTATAGACAGGGCTAAGCGATCCCACAATCAATGGATCAGATCAAAGCTTGCAATCTTGCCACATCCAGTCGTGAGTGGTGGTAGACCATTAAACAACTAACAGGAGGAGGAGACTCCATGAACATTCCCATCCTCAATGATGGTGGAGCCCAGCACGTGAGTGCAAAAGACAAGGCTGAAGCCTTTGCAACCATCTTCAGCCAGAAGTGCCGAGTGGATAATCCATATCGGCCTCCTCCTGAGGTCCCCACCATCACAGAAGCCAGCCTTCAGCCAATTCACTCCACGTGATATCAAGAAACGGCTGAGTGCACTGGATACAGCAAAAGCTATGGGCCCCGACAACATCCCAGCTATCGTGCTGAAGACTTGTGCTCCAGAACTAGCCGCGCCTCTAGCCAAGCTGTTCCAGTACAGCTACAACACTGGCATCTATTGACAATGTGGAAAACTGCCCAGGTATGTCCTGTCCACAAAAAGCAGGACAAATCCAATCCGGCCAATTTCCACCCCAACAGTCTACTCTCAATCATCAGCAAAGTGATGGAAGGTGTCATAGACAGTGCTATGAAGTGGCACTTACTCACCAATAACCTGCTCACTGATGCCCAGTTTGGGTTCCGCCAACACCACTCGGCTCCCGACCGCATTACAGCCTTGGTCCGAACATGGACAAAGGAGCTGAATTCCAGAGGTGAGGTGAGAGTAACAGCCCTAGACATCAAGGCAGCATTTGACCGAGTGTGGCATCAAGCAGCCCTAGTAAAACTGAAATCAATGGGAATTGGGGGGAAAACTCTCCACTGGCTGGAGTCATACCTAGCACAAAGGAAGATGGTTGTGGTGGTTGAAGGTCAATCATCACAGCCCCAGGACATCGCTGCAGGAGTTCCTCAGGGCAGTGTCCTAGGCCCAACCATCTTCAGCTGCTTCATCAATGACCTTCCCTCCAACATAAGGTGAGAAATTGGGAATGTTCACTGATGACTGCACAGTGTTCAGTGCCATTCACAACTTCTCAGATAAAGAAGCAGTCAATGAATGCATGCAACAAGACCTGGACAACATTAAGGCTTGGGCTGATAAGTGGCAGGTAACATTCGCACCACAGAAGTGTCAACAAGCGAGAGTCTAACCACCGCCCCTTGACATTCAACGGCATTACCGTCGCCGAATCCCCCACTATCAACATCCTGGGGGGGTCACCATTAATCAGAACCTTAACTGGACCAGCCACATAAATACTGTGGCAACAAGAGCAGGTCAGAGGCTAGGTATTCTGCGGAGAGTGTCTCACCTCCTGACTCCCCAAAGCCTTTCCACCATCTACAAGGCTCAAGTAAGGAATGTGATGGAATACTCTCCACTTGCCTGGATGAGTGCAGCTCCAACAACACTCAAGAAGCTCGACGCCATCCAGGACAAAGCAGCCCGCTTGATTGGCACCCCATCCACCACCTTAAACATTCACTTCCTCCACCACCGGCGTACCGTGGCTGCAGTGTGTACCATCTACAAGATGCACTGCAGCAACTCGCCAAGGCTTCTTCGGCAGCACCTCCCAAACCCACGACCTCTTCCACCTAGAAGAACAAGGGCAGCAGGCGCATGGGAACACCACCACATCCAAGTTTCCCTCCAAGTCACACAACATCCTGACTTAGAAGTATATCGCCGATCCTTCATCGCCACTGGGTCAAAATCCTGGAACTCCCTACCTTTTTTTTTTATTTGTTTGTGGGATGTGAGCGTCGCTGTTAGGTAGGGAGTTCCAGGAATTTGACCCAGCTGCGATCTACCTGTCGCAGATGCATCTGTCCATGACAGTATTGGTAGCAGTGACCACCGTACAGTCATTGTGGAGACGAAGTCCCGTCTTCACAGCTCTGTGGGAGTACCTTCACCACACGGACTGCAGCTGTTCAAGAAGGCGGCTCACCACCACCTTTTCAAGGGCAATTAGGGATGGGCAATAAATGCTGGCCTTGCCAGCAACACTAACATCCCATAAACGAATAAAAAGAAAAGTTGATGACAACAGTCAGATTGAGAAAGCATTGGGGTTTGAAGCTCTGGCTGGCTTCCCACAAGTGCAGGGTGCCATAGGCTGCACACACGTGCCTATCAGGGCATCCCTGACCAACCACGTCAGGTACTGGTTGAGGGCGTGGCAATGGCCAAGACGTGCTGAGAAAAGGTCTGCATTTGCTTTGCCCATTCTACCTCTCCTGACGCAGCGGCACATCAGTCCTACACATCTGCGGGAAAACAGACTGGAGAAGATCAGCAATGCCTTAGAAGACCCGATCTACTATGTCCACCAATGTATCCATTCTAGAACAAATATTCATTCCCAGAGTGTGCACAGTGGCCGTAAGCAAGCTACAATGGCTGGTAGCAGTGGCTCATGTGAGCACCTGGCTGCAATTTCCATGGAGGTGGCCACACACTCCATAGTACATTGCAGAGTTAAAAAATCCTGCGACATCACCCCACATATGGTGGAAATGAACTCCTCCATCTTCTCTTCCATAGTGGACAGTGTGTCAGGCAGGAATACCAATACCTCACACAACTGCATTCTTCTTTTCCTTGCTGGCCCCCAGGGGTTCTGCATCTCTGTCCTGTTGAGCAGTGCTTGGAGAGGATGGCGCCATCTGCACGTACTCTCCTCTGCTGTCCTTGCCACCACTGCCTGCTCCTTCTCATTTGTGCCATGAGAGTCACCAGGTGCCGGCCCATCTACCCGACTGAAAGTCCCAACCGATGTGTTAGTATCTGCGCTGGTGCCTGCAATGCATGTATCCTGTAACGGTGTGTCCTCAGCAGGTACGATTTCCTCTGAGGAGTCTTCGTACTCTGAATTTAAATAAAGGAAACTACGATGGTATGAGGCGTGAGTTGGCTAGGATGGACTGGGGAATGTTACTTAAAGGGTTGACAATGGATAGGCAATGGCAAACATTTAAAGATCGCATGGATGAACTACAGAATTTGTTCATCCCTGTTTGGCATAAAAATAAAACAAAAAAGGTGACTCAACCGTGGCTAACAAGGGAAATTTGGGATAGCATAAGATCCAAGGAGAGGACATATAAATTGGCCTGAAAAAGCAGCAAACCTGAGGATTGGGAGCAGTTTAGGATTCAGCAAAGGAGGACAAAGGGATTAATTAAGAGGGGGGAAATAGAGTATGAGAGTAAGCTTGCAGGGAACATAAAAACTGACTGTAAAAGCTTCTATAGATATGTGAAGAGAAAAAGATTGGTGAAGTCAAGCGTAGGTCCCTTGCAGTCAGAATCAGGGGAATTTATAATGGGGAACAAAGAAATGGCAGCCCAATTAAATACATACTTTGGTTCTGTTTTCACAAAGGAGGACACAAATAACCTCCCAGAGATGTCGGGGAACATAGGGTCGAATGAGAGGGAGGAATTGAATGAAATCAGTATTTGTAGGGAAATGGTGTTAGGGAAATTGACGGGATTGAAGGCCGATAAATCCCCAGGGCCTGATAATCTACATCCTAGGGTACTTAAGGAAGTGGCCCTAGAAATAGTAGATGCATTGCTGGTCATCTTCCAAAATTCTATCGACTCTGGAACAGTTCCCATGGATTGGAGGGTAGCTAATGTAACCCCACTATTTAAAAAAGGTGGTAGAGAGAAAATGGGGAATTATAGACCGGTAAGCCTGACATCGGTAGTGGGGAAAATGCTAGAGTCCATTATAAAAGATGTAATAGCAGAGCACTTGGAAAACAGTGACAGGATCGGACAAAGTCAACATGGATTTACAAAAGGTAAATCATGCTTGACTAATCTACTGGAATTTTTTGAGGATGTAACTGGTAGAATAGATAAGGGAGAACCAGTGGATGTGGTGTATTTGGACTTTCAGAAGGCTTTCGATAAGGTCCCGCATAAGAGATTAGCAAGCAAAGTTAAAGCACATGGGATTGGGGGTAAGGTACTGACTTGGATAGAAAACTGGTTGGCAGACAGGAAGCAAAGAGTTGGAATAAACGGGTCTTTTTCCGAGTGGCAGGCAGTGACTAGTGGGGTACCGCAGGGATCAGTGCTAGGACCCCAGCTATTCACATTACAGGAAACTCTTGTTTAACCGGCACCTAAATATTCTCTCTTAACCGGCAAAAATCATACTCCGAAAACTCCTCTCAAATAACCGGCAATGTTGCCGAGTCCGAGTCCGAGTCTCCCGCGAACGCCGAGTACTCCGAAAACTCCTCTCAAATAACCGGCAATGTTGCCGAGTCCGAGTCTCCCGCGAACGCCGAGTTAGTCAGTGGGGGTAGTTCTCCAAAGTGCCACTACTCGGCCTCCTGGCACTGTCGGAAGTCCGAACACGGCAGTAACAGGAGTCTGATTTTTGTTTGTTAAAAATAGCCTCGGTAGATATAACTCTCCGTTATCCGGAACTTTTGATCAACCGGCACCACGCCGGTCCCGTCGGTGCCGGATACCAAACAGTTTCCTGTATATATTAATGATCTAGACGAGGGAACTAGATGTAATATCTCCAAGTTTGCAGACGACACAAAGCTGGGTGGGCGTGTGTGCTGTGAGGAGGATGCAGAGAAACTCCAGTATGATTTGGACAGGTTGGGTGATTATACTGCATCTGCCATGCATCTGCCCAATGTGGATAAATGCGAAAACAGGAAGGCAGATTATTATCTGAACGGCAACAGATTGGGAAAAGAGGAAGTGCAACGAGACCTGGGTGTCGTTGTGCACCAGTCACTGAAGGTAAGCATGCAGGTGCAGCAGGCGGTTAAGAAGGCAAATGGTATGTTGGCCTTCATAGCGAGAGGATTCGAGCAGTTGTACAGGGCCTTGGTGAGACCACACCTTGAGTATTGTGTGCAGTTTTGTCACCTTATCTGAGGAAGGATGTTCTTGCCATGGAGGGAGTGCAGCGAAGATTCACCAGACTGATACCTGTGATGGCAGGAATGACGTATGAAGAGAAATTGGGTCGATTAGGCTTATATTCACTAGAGTTTAGAAGAATGAGCGGGGATCTCATTGAAACTTATAAAATTCTAACAGGACTAGACGCAGGAAGGATGTTCCCATTGGCGGGGGAGTCCAGAACCAGGGGTCACCATCTAAGGATAAGGGGTAAGCCATTTAGGACTGAGATGAGGAAGAATTTCTTCACCCAGAGAGTGGTGAACCTGTGGAATTCTCTAACACAGAAGGAAGTTGAGGCCAACTCATTAAATATATTCAAGAAGGAGTTAGATATATTTCTTAAGGCTAAGGGGATCAAGGGATATGGGGAGAAAGCAGGGACAGGGTACTGAATTTGGATGATCAGCCATGATCGCATTGAATGGCGGAGCAGGCTCGAGGGGCCGAATGGCCTACTCCTGCTCCTATCTTCTATGTTTCTATGTTTCTGCGGGCAGGGGCTCATGTTCTTTGTGTGATGGCATTGGTGCAGAGAAGAAATGGCTAAGATTTAGTGATGGTACTTTGAAAATGTTGATATGCATATGAATCACTTGACCAGAGTTGTTGATGTTCTTAAGTCTACTGAAGGTGAAGTTCTTTCATGGAAGATGCGGGTCGGAACCCCTACTCTGGTGGTCCACCAACTTCGCCATCTCCGATGCTCAAGGTGCCACTTATCTCAAGTGCCTTCTCCTCTGCCAGGGTCACTTCTGCTATCTCCTGAGGTCCTCCACCGGTCCTGGCACTCTGCGCTCTCTTCTCCTGCAAAGTGGGTACAAGAGACTTACGAGTAGCTCTCAAGAATGTGTGCATCCTACGGATGTAGTGCATATAGTGAAGGTGAGAATCAGGCAGACGTAAAAGAAGTGGGAATGGCATTCAATTGAAGCAAGTGGCCACAGTGCCATTTCAGGATGTGTAATGAGAGTGGGTGGAGGTCGAGCAGGTCAGATCAAATGAGATGAGGATTGGGGTTACTGGCAGTAGAGGAAGTAGGAAGCGCGCATGTTACGGGAGTGAGGAGGAGAGGAGGTGCATCGAACCGCTGAAGAAAGTGATGGGGTGAGGAGTGCTGTGAATGGTGTAGAATTGACAAGAGAGAATAGAGGGGGTGCTGTGCAGGAGTTGGATAAATATTACTGTTTGCTGACCATTTCTGACCTAGTCAGGTCATGGAAATGGTTAACACTGTAACCACAACTTCATCTTTACACTCCTGCTACTAACTTCTTCAGCCACCTCTACTCATGTTGTGGCAGCTGTTTTTTTCTTACCACTTGTGGGGAATTGAACATTTCTCCTGGCCCTTACAGCACCCAGCAGAACATCCAGGAAAGCATCACTAAATCATAGAGAGATCTTCCCTCTCTATGCAGACATTTCATCCATCATGTTCTTGTCTGCTTCCTTCAAAATACCTCCCAACTCTCTACCTCTCTTCCAGAGCAGCACTGGACCATGAAGTAGGCGCTGGGAAATTGCCTCGAGCGGGTGGGCATTATACTCACGGACGTCCGTTAAAATTGGCCAGGCTTCCCCATCACCTGTTACCGTCCCCCCATGCTCCGTTCCAATCTCCAGGTTAATATCAGGGCCAATGCCTTTGCACCTGCTCCCTCCCAAACACACACACACCTCAACCTGTGAAATGTCTTGTAATGTCTAGACTGAGAAGCCAGGTGCTTCCCATTAAAAGTACAACATACTAAACTTCCTTCCATTATTAATGAGATATTTCCACCATAATTAAGTCTGTATAAATGGATCCAACATGCATTGGAAGCACATTTCCAGCAGCGTCGTAAATAATTTGGAATCAGTGACCCAAAATAAAATATGCCTACAATTTGATAGTTCCAACAGGAGGGAGGGGTTACTCTTTTTTGTGCACAATAGAGATGGTAGTCAAGCACAAGACTAGCAGCAAAAAAGTACAATATTTGCATACATTTCTAGCACTGGAGCTGCAAACTTGTCCAAGAGTTTAAAAACTCAAAAGAATATCTATCTGCATCTTTAAAAACTGAAATAACCATATATTACATTCACTTTGCATAAAGGCCCAGAAATTAGGCTCCCTGGCTTCCTGTGGGTGCAAGGATCCCGCACGCACCTACCGACCGCGCCTGCCGCTGACCTCTGGGCCCACGGGGACTTCAGCTCCTGGGCTTCCCCCAACTGTCGGCGCGCAGTGCTTGCGTGTCCCAGGGGCGTAGTTAGTGCGATGCATCCCCTGGGATCACGTGGGCCATGGAGAGCCAATGGCAGCAGACCATCTTTCATTCATAGATTTGACAGGACCTGTCAAATCTATGAATTGAAATCGGCCCCAAAACAACACCTAAACTTCAAATACATTTTTTTAAAACCATCACATTTTTAAAATAACTATAAGTTAAATAAATTAACTACTTTAAACAAAATTTTAATTTGAAAAAATTAAAATACTTTTTAACAGTGCTAAAAATAAACTTACCTTTCTTTAAAGTATCTAAAAAAGATAAACCTGTTGAAAAAATTTTTAAATTGTAATTAATTAACCACTTTAATTAACCTTGTTGAAAACGGGTCTTGCGCCTCCTTTTTAAAAGTGCAGCCTCTTCAATACTTACCCTCCCGGAGAAACCTGAAAAAAAACCTAAGTTTGCTGCATGTGCGCAGCCTCTCCTGGCACGTGTATGCAGGAAACCGGCACTTCAGGAGGCCTTACGGGTGAGTACACAGTGCGTACTCACCCAGCAAGTGCCGAATTTTTGGCCCAAAATGTACATAAAGAAGGGAATTCTATCCACAACCCTTGGTACTATCACATGGAAAGGTAAGGTAGCATGGTCTCAGGTTACATTGCCTCTATTTCTTTTTAATGCTGATTAAATCATGTGACTGTTTTACATTTCCAACACCAATTGTAAATAGACTTGGAAATGATTTTCCATTCCACCAAATTGTGCCTTCGTGGGAAGAGGGATGTTTCACAAGCTTCACTCAAGTACAAGATCACATATTGATGTAGTTTCTCACAAGTGCTCATCAAAATTTGCATATAATAACTGAAAAATAACGACTGGATATGAACCACTCAAATCAAAAGCCAAAAGTGTTGGTGTAAAGTCACCATAACAGCCAGACTTTAAAAAATTGCACATCTGAAGACATTGGGACGCCAATCAAAAACCTAAAATATCAAGCTAGTTGATTGTGATAATATATCTGGGACTATTTCTTGGACATTGGTGTTTATTTTTAGCAATTTTTCATTTGCATCAAATTGGGTGCTTTGATTTTATGAAAAAAAGTGAAAATCGGGTTCACATTTGGGTGAAGCTTAGTTCCAGCCTGAAAGCGTACAGCCAAGCAAGGTAAGCATTCAAACAAGGCTAGTGAGGGTCATGAAACAGAGTTGGGAATGGAATCAGAATTATTGCTCAACTTTTATTTTGCTAATCATACAATAGATAGAAGTAGATATGTACACACATCCTACGTAAAGGCAAAGGGTTGGAAATGGTTTATTTTTGGAGAATGAAAGGGGACTGAGTCCAGATTAACCAGTCAGAAAAAATGGCAGATCAAACAGTGGACCATCAGTAGGAGATATTTAAATGCATCATGAATAAGATGCAGGTTGAGCAAAGAGAGTGCGTCAATGGCAGAAGTTCCATGGATAAACAGAAAAGTTAGAGCAAAAAAAAGTTTAAAAACCATGGAAGAAAACTATAAGAAATATAAAAAGCATATAGAAACTAAGCAAAAAAGATGAGCAAGGCTACAAAGGAGTATGGAATAAAACAGGCAGCCAATATAAAAGAGAAGCAGAAAGCACAGGAGAGGTAAAAGGATAGCTGAAGGAGTGGGACCACTTAAAGTTGAAGGGGGCCATCTTGTACTTGAGTGAAGCTTGTGAAACACTCCTCTTTCCATCACATGATGCGGAACAACACAGCAAAGCCATACTGATGTTGGCTTAGTTTGTGGTGTCAGCTGTGGCTCAGTGGGTAGCACTCGCGCTTGAGTCAGAAGTTTGTGGGTTCAAGTCCCACTCCAGAGACTTGAGCGCAAAAATTTTGGCTGCCGCTCCCGTGCAATACTGAGGGAGTGCTACACTGTCAAAGGTGCCGTCTTTCGGATGAGATGTTAAACCAAGGCTCCGTCTGCTCTCTCAAGTGGACGTAAAAGATCCCATGGCACTATATCAAAGCAGGAGAGTTATCCCTCAATCAACATCACTAAAACAGATTATCTGGTCATTATCATATTGCTGTTTGTGGGACCTTGCTGTGCACAAATTGGCTGCCACATTTCCTACCTAACAACAATGACTACACTTCAAAAGTACTTTATTGGCTGTAAAGCGCTTTGGGACATCTTGAGGTCGTGAAAGGCGCTATATAAATGCAAGTCATAGAGTCATAACGGCACAGAAGGAGGCTATTCAGCCCATCGAGTCCGTGCCGGCTCTCTGTAGAGCAATCCAGTCAGTCCCATTCCCCCGCTCTATCCCCGTAGCCCTGCAAGTGCCTATCCAATCTCCCGTTGAAAACATTGAGTGTCTCCGCTTCCACCACTTCTGTCGGCAGCGACTTCCAGGTCATCACCACTTGCTGCCACAATCTGCGTTTGGTCTCCCCAATGTAGAGGAGACCGCATCGTGAGCAGCAAATACAGTATACTAAATTGCAAGAAGTACAAGTAAATCGCTGTTTGAGTGATCGCTTTGCGGAACACCTCCGTTCAGTCCGTAAGGGTGACCCCGAGCTTCCGGTTGCCTGTCACTTCAATTCTCCACTCCACTCCCACTCTGACCTCTCCGTCCTAGGCCTCTTACACTGTTCCAATGAAGCTCAACGTAAACTCGAGGAACAGCACCTCATCTTTCAATTAGGCACTTTACAGCCTTCTGGACTCAACATCGAGTTCAACAATTTCAGACCATAACCTCTGCCCCTATCATTTATTTTTCTCTCTCTCTCACACAGCAGCTGCCGATCATTCTGCCATTGCCATTTACACTTCATCTAGAGTCATCTTTTGTTTCTTAACTTGTCCCATTACCATCTCCTTTTGCCTTGCACCATCAACCCTTTTGTCTCTTAATCTCTCCTGCCTTTCATCCTATCACAGACCTTCCCTTTTGTTCTTTCCTCCCCTCCCCCCTTTTCCTGCCCCTACACTTGCTTAAAAACCTGTTCCATCTCCAACTTTTTCCAGTTCTGACGAAGGGTCATCGACCTGAAACGTTAACTCTGTTTCTCTCTCCACAGATGCTGCCTGACTTGCTGAGTATTTCCAGCATTTTCTGTTTTTATTTCAGATTTCCAGCATCTGCAGTTTTTTGCTTTTTGTATTAGTGACATATGTTGCCTATGCAGAGGCTAAAATGGGAAGGCTGTTCCAAATATATTAAGCAAGGAGCCACAAGTATAGCCAATTAAAGGTTAGAGCTATATTATTTGTCACTCACCCACCCTTTCTCTGCTCCTCTGCTAAAAAGAAAGCATTTCAAAAAGGTCAGTTGAAGCAGAAGTGGAAATGTCATACTATTTAGATGAGAAGTGGTTACACAAGGTGCATGCTGCAGAACCATACAAACCAATCTTAAGTTCAATCACTGTGCTGAATTTCCCAATCTTAGCTGTGACAGCTAGCATAACATATAATTTAACCAATGTCCTATGCCTAGGAGGATGCAAAGAGGAAATAAAGCCATATTACTACTTCCAATTGTTCTTTAGAGACGCACACACACACACTTTTTTCACAGTGCGCCAGGATGTAGCATTAGAAAGGAGAAGCAAAGTGCACAAAGGATGGGGGTGAGACAGAAAGCACTAGAGTAAGAAATCGTACAGTATAAGGTAGGGTCAGACTAAGAGAAAATACAAGGTGGTCTAAGACAGGGTTACAATGCATGTGTGTAAATAAGGTTGACGAGCTGCAGGCGCAAATGGCCACATGAGAATATGATGTTGTGGCGATAACGGAGACCTAGCTCAAAAAAGGGCAGGATTGGGTTTTAAATATTCCTGGATATAAGGTGTTCAGGAAAGATAGGGAAGGAAAGAAAGGAGGTGGGGTGGCAGTATTGGTTAAAGAGAATGTAACAGTGCTGGAGAGAGAGGATGTCCTGGAGGGGTCAAGGACAGAATCTATTTGGTTAGAGTTAAGAAATAATGGAGATGCCATTACATTACTAGGTGTATTCTATAGGCCACCAACTAGTGGGAAAGATATACAGGAGCAAATTTGCAGGGAAATTACAGAGAGGTGCAAGAACTATAGAGTAGTGATAATGGAGGACTTCAATTATCCTAATATAGACTGGGATAGCAATAGTGTAAAGGGCAGAGAGGGGGAAGAATTTCCGAAGTGTGTTCAGGAGAACTTTCTCAATCAGTACGTTTCCGGCCCGAGGAAGGAGGCATTGCCGGATCTGGTTCTGGAAAATGAAGTAGGTCAAGTGGAGCAAATGTCAGTAGGGGAACTTTTAGGGAACAGTGATCATAGTATCATCAGGTTTAGATTAGCTATGGAAAAGGACAGGGAGCAATCTAGAGTAAAAATACTTAATTGGAGGAAGGCAAATTTCAGTGGGTTGAGAATGGATCTGGCCCGGGTAAATTGGAATCAAAGATTGGCAGGCAAAACTGTAATCGAACAATGGGCTGCCTTTAAAGAGGAGATGGTTCGGGTACAGTCGAGGTACATTCCCACGAGGGGGAAAGGTAGGGCAACTGAAACCAGAGCTCCCTGGATGACGAAAGAGATAGAGAGTCAGATGAAGCAGAAAAAGAGTGCGTATGACAGGTGTCAGGTTGAGAATACAAGTGAAAATCAGGCTGAATATAGAAAGTTGAGAGGGGAAGTGAAAAAGAAAATAAGAGGGACAAAGAGAGAGTAGGAGAATAGATTGACAGCTAACATAAAGGGAATTCAAAAGTCTTCTATAAGCATATAAATAATAAACGGGTAGTAAAAGGAGGGGTGGTGCCAATTAGGGACCAAAAAGGAGAGGCAGGGGGCATGGCTGAGGTACTAAATGAGTACTTTACATCTGTCTTCACCAAGGAAGAAGATGCTGCCAAAGTCATAGTGAAAGAGGAGGTAATAGAGACACTGGATGAGATAAAAATTGATAGAGGAGGTACTCGAAAGGCTGGCTTTACTTAAAGTTGATAAGTCACCAGGACCGGATGGGATGCATCCTAGGATGCTGAGGGAGGTTAAGGAAGAAATGGCAGAGGCACTGGCCATAATCTTCCAATACTCCTTAGATACGGGGGTGGTGCCAGAGGACAGGAGAATTGCAAATGTTATACCCTTGTTCAAAAAAGGGTGTAAGGATAAACCCAGCAACTACAGGCCAGTCAGTTTAAATTCCTTGTCATTGAGTCCCCAAACAGACAAAATAGTCGTCTTATTCACCCCATCAAAGTCCTTCAAAATTTTCAAATCCTCTTATTAAATTTCATTTTATTCTTCTCTGCTGCAGTGCCAGTATCTCAAATCTCCTCTTCTAACTATAGTTTCTTATCCTAGGCATCATCCTGGTGAATCAACTTTGCACCTACTGTGGCTTTAGCGTCCCTTCTATAATAGGGTGCCCAAAACTGTACACAGATTCTAACTGTGGCTTAACCATTGCCTGTTGACAAATTTCTCAATTCTGTTGCTTTTGTATTCTATCCTCCTTTTTCCAAAAATCCAAATGCCCTTGGCCATTTTGATGGCTTAATCTACCTGCTCTTGAAGTTTCAGGGTTTTGGAACCACTAGGTGTTTCTGTTCAACCACACCCTTCAGCATCTTTCTATCGAGTATATATTGACATCCCTCATTTTTCCTTCCAGAATACATTATCTCACCCTTCTCCACATTGCCACCTCCATTCCTTTAACCGTTCTACATGTTCTTGAAGTCTTTTACATTGTTCGTCACTGTTTGACAAACTCCCTACTTTTATGTTGAAGTTAATTTGTATGTGTAAGATTAACCTTAAAAAAATTTGGTGACGTACAGATCCCATCATGGCAGTTTGATAATTTAAATTCAGTTTTTAAAAATCTGGAAATCAAGAAGCTGGTCATCAGTAAAAGTGGCAATGAAAGCTGTTGGACTGTTGTAAAAACAAAACTGGTTCACTAATGTCCTTTAGGGAGGGAAACCTGCGGTTCTTACTCGGCCTGGCCTATATGTGACCAATGTGGTTGACTATTAACTGCCCTCTGAAGTGTATAAAAAAAAACTGCTACAATACCACATGGACTGCAATGATTCAAGAGGAAGACCCACCATCACCTCCTCAAGGTTGATTGCTGCTCTGCATTGCTATGATGTGTTGAGTGTCGAGTCTATCAAGATGCCTAGTTCACTTTCAACTTAATTCTTGGCTATTTCAACACCATTCATGGACTACACATGCTGCTTGTTTTTCCTTTCTATGTGCAGTACTTTAAATTTTGGAAGATAGCAGACCACCAAGAAGTAGTTGAGGCTTGAAGCAACAAATGTGCACCAATTCAAA
Source organism: Squalus acanthias (assembly GCA_030390025.1). Lineage (NCBI taxonomy): Eukaryota > Metazoa > Chordata > Chondrichthyes > Squaliformes > Squalidae > Squalus > Squalus acanthias. The sequence goes on along the minus strand of CM059432.1, from coordinate 17,083,503 downwards.
TGGCGCTATTTCTCAGAAGAGCAGGGATGTTCTACCCGGTGTCCTGGCCAATATTTATCCCTCAACCAACATCACTAAAACAGATTATCTGGTCATTATCACATTGCTGTCTGTGGGGCCCTGCTGTGCACAAATTGGCTGTCACGTTTCCTACATTACAACAGTGACTACACTTCAAAAGTACTTCATTGCCTGTAAAGTGCTTTGGGAAGTCCTGAGGTCGTGAAAGGTGCTATATAAATGCAAGTTCTTTCTTTCCAAAGTATTATATACTGATGGATCTCCTGTCCCCCACCTTGGTGTCATTGGCAAATTCTGACAGTTTTTTTCCCCCCATCCCCACTTCCAAATATAGTATAAAAATGAATAGGCAAGGTTCAGAACTAATCCGTAGCGCACTCCGGTAGCACGCCTAAGACGCAGCTCCATGCACGACCATCCTTTGTCTTTTTTGATGGAGCCAGTTGCTAATCCACTTCAATAATTGCCAACCTATTGCATGCTTCTCTACCTTTATAGACCAACTTCCAGTGTGATACTGAATCGCAAATGTTGCTGAAGTCTAGATTTAAAAATTCCCAGAGCTCCCTTTATCAACAAATTGTGATATTTCCTCAAAGAATTCAAGCATGATCTTCGCCTGCCCCTGTAAAGCCATGCTGACTTGGGTTAATGACTTCAAGCTTCACCATGGAGTTTTGTGGAACGCTTCTTCAGGATAGCCTCTAACGTTGTACCCATGATGGATGTCAGGTTCACTTGCTTGTAATTTCTAGGGCAGCCCTTTTGCCCTTTTTTTTTAAAGATAGGTGTTATATTTCATTCTCTCCAATCCTTTGGTACACTCCTGATTCTCATGATTTTATAAAGGTTCCAGCCAGAATGAAACCAGTTTATTCAGCCATTTCCTTTTTTTTTTGTCCTTACTCTCTATTACTTCCTTTGTTGCCCAGATAGGTTTGCTCAAATTCCTATTGTATTTCTCACCTGATCTAAATTAAATTTGTAATTCCTGCAATGTGCATTTAAAAGTATACCACTTTTGCGCATCAGTCTATTCCAGTCCAGCTCCATCAATTGCTTCCTCATTCCCCCAAATTGTGCCTTCATAAAACGAGTTTTTGTTGTGGTCTCTTTATCGATGAGTCTGATACCACTCAATTATGTTGTACTGCTTTGTTTCAAGACATGCACAAAGCCAGATTCATCTACCCCCCTACTGCTTCTTTACCATATGAGTCAAAAAGTACCCCGTGTACAGGACGTACATGGAATCATAGAATGGTTACAGCACAGAAGGAGGCCATTCGGCCCATCGAGCCCGTGCCGGCTTTCTGCTAGTCTTGCTCCCCCGCCCTTTCCCTATCGCCCTGCAATTTTTTTTTCTTCAGGTACTTATCCAATTCCCTTTTGAAAGCCACGATTGAGTCTGCCTCCACCACCCTTTCAGGCAGTGCATTCCAGATCCTAACCACTCGCTGAGTAAAAAAAAGTTTTTCCTCATGTCGCCTTTGGTTCTTTTGCCAATCACCTTGAATCTGTGTCCTCTGGTTCTCGACTCTTCCGCTATTGGGAACAGTTTCTCTCTATCTACTCTGTCTAGACCCCTCATAATTTTGAATACCTCTATCAAATCTCCTCTCAACCTTCTCTGCTCCAAGGAAAATAACCCCAGCTTCTCTAGTCTGTTCACGTAACTGAAGTCCCTCATCCCTGGAATCATTCTCGTAAATCTTTTCTGGACCTTCTCTAAGGCCTTCACATCCTTCCTAAAGTGCGATGCTCAGAATTGGACACAATACTCCAGTTGAGGCCGAACCAGTGTTTTATAAAAGTGCATCATTACTTACTTGCTTTTGTGCTCTATGCCTCTATTTATGAAGCCCAGTATCCCGTATGCTTTAACCGCTTTCTCAACCTGCCCTGCCACCTTCAATGATTTGTACACATATACCCCCAGGTCTCTCTGTTCATGCACCCCCTTTAGGATTGTACCCTTTTGCCTCTCCTCATTCTTCCTACCAAAATGTATCACTTCATATTTTTCTGCCTTAAATTTCATCTGCCACGTGTCCGCCCATTTCACCAGCCTGTCTATGTCTTCTTGATGTCTATCACTGTTCACTATACTTCCAAGTTTTGCGTCATCTGCAATTTTTTAAATTGTACCCTGTACTCCCAAGTCCAAGTCATTAATATATCAAGAAAAGCTGTGGTCCTAGAACCGAACCCTGGGGAACACTACTGTATACCTTCCTCCAGTCTGAAAAACAACCGTTCGCCACTACTCTCTGTTTCCTGTCACTTAGCCAATTTCGTATCCATGCTGCCACTGTCCCTTTCATTCCATGGGCTTCAACTCCGCATCATTCAACTTTGCTGGCAAGCCTATTATGTGATACTTTATCAAACGCCTTTTGGAAATCTATATACACCATGTCAACCGCATTGCCCTCATCAACCTTCTTTGTTACCTCATCAAAAAACTCGATCAAGTTAGTTAAATACGATTTACCTTTAACAAATCCATGCTGGCTTTCCTTAATTAATCCACACTTGTCCAAGTGACTATTAACTTTGTCCCTGATTATCATTTCTAAAAGCTTACCCACTATTAAATAGTCACTTAAGAGAGTGAGGAGAACAACTTGGAGTAATCTTTGTACAAAGTTGTTAGCGCAGGCAATGCTTTACCACATGATATAAAACAGTGTCAGCTGTGGCTCAGTTGGTAGCACACTCGCCTCTGAGTCAAAAGTTTGTGGGTTCAAGCCCCACTCCAGGGACTTGAGCACATAAAGCTAGATTGACACTCCAGTGCAGTGCTGAGGGAGTGCTGCACTGTCAGAGGTGCCGTCTTTCGGATGAGATGTTAAACCGAGGCCCCGTCTGCTCTCTCAGGTGGACGTAAAAGATCCCATGGCACTATTTCGAAGAAGAGCAGGGGAGTTATCCCCGGTGTCCTGACCAATACTTATCCCTCAACCAACATAACAAAAACAGATTATCTGGTCATTATCACATTGCTGTTTGTGGGAGCTTGCTGTGCACAAATTGGCTGCCATGTTTCCCACATTACAACAGTGACTCCACTTCAAAAGTACTTAATTGGCTATAAAGCGCTTTGAGATGTCCGGTGGTCGTGAAAGGCGCTATATAAATGCAAGTCTTTCTTTCATGAAGTTGTTGAGGCAAAGATTATTGCATCTTTTAAAGTAAAAGTGGACTAACATTTGAAGCAGAGGATAAACAGAGCTATGGGGATACAGCAGGTCAAGGATTAAGTTTGGACTGCTCTAGCAACAAGTTGGCAATAACACAACCGACCAAATGACCTTTCTCTGTACTGCAAGCCTCTATGGTTTCTCTGTTGTTCAAAACATCTCACACGTTTTCAATTAAAGTCATATGAGATACATGTTGACCTAAAACAGTATATTTAACTAGAAATTATCTACAGCAGAAAGATTCACATTGGTCAGACCAATTTGAAGGGCAAGTGCTTTTGCTATATCGGAGGAGTGGATGATCCAATTGAAATGAAGAATTGCTGCATTGACCCACCTACCGATCCAGTAATAAAGAAAACAAGGTTGTACTATATATAGTCAAAATCTGAAGGACATATTGATAGCGGATTAAAAGCTCAGTACAAGCTAAAATAATGCTCCATCAATTCACTGGCAACAACCCTTGAGCATTCAACAACTTGACACTCTTTCCTTTCGAAACAATGCAAACCTTCTGAAATGGGGCTTTGCCTTGCTGCCTTCAATCCAAACTGCCACCGCAAACAAACAGTCGCCACACAACTCAGGTACGCCATTGTGGGCCTACGCACCAAGACCACCCATACATGCTTATACTGACCTTACCCCAACATTCAGGAAGGTCTGGCTTTGCTGGCAAAGTCACGAATATAATTTTACACGAACTGCGCATGCATGAATCTCACAGGAACTGTAGCAGTAAAGCTGCACTCATGATTGGAAAAACTGTGCATGCAATTTGTGTATGCAATTCTTTCTTGTTGCCACTGAAAGCAGTTCTGTCATATAATAGGGCTATCAAAAACTGACACACACAAATAACCTTTGCTTGCCATTCCTTCGAACAAGAGAAAATATTCTAATATTGGCATCACCAGCATCTCAACAGAATTCAAACCCCAAGTTTTAGGAAAAAGCTGGCAATTTAGTGCATTTGTTTTTTTTTTCCTCTTTTGACCCTTGTGGGGATATATATAGCAAGAAAGATAAGATTCACATTAACTACTATCCAGTGACCCTTTTTATAAAATGCAATTGTCAATTAAACTCGGCTGTGAAGAATTTGGACTTTTCAAGAATGGACTTGGTAAAAGAGCAAGATGGATTAAAAGTATGAACAGCAAATGAAAGATAACTCGTGCAGTCAACACAATTCGGACAAAATTACAGTGAGACTAATTTGGGATCGATAGCCCAAGGAACGGATCATCTGTATCGACACACCACTGGAGCAAAGGACAATGGGAACTTGACCGAAATCAGAAAGCATGCTGAACTATGGTTAAACTTGACCAAGTTCAAAAGGCATCATGGGCTTGTATTGCTTCAAACTGCCTTGGGAAAGACTGTTTTGTCTGAAGGCACGGACAAGAGACAACAACAACATGCATTTATATAGCACCTTTAAAGTAGTAAAATGTCCCAAGGCGCTTCACAGGAGCGTAATCGAACAAAATTTGACACCGACAACAACTTACATTTTTATAGCACCTTCAACGTAGTAAAACGTCCCAAGGCGCTGGTCACATAAGGAGCTATTAGGGTAGATGACCAAAAGCTTGGTCAAAGAGGTAGGTCATAAAGGAGGAAAGAGCTTAGGGCCTCAACAGCTGAAGGCACAGCTGCCAATGATGGAGCGATTAAAATCGGGGATGTGCAAGAGGCCAGAATTGGAGGAGCGCAGATATCTCAGAGGACTGGAGGATATTACAGCGATAGGGAGGGGCGAGACCATGGAAGGATTTGAAAATGAGGATGAGAATTTTAAAAATCAAGGTGTTGCTTAACCAGGAGCCAATGTAGGTCAGCGAGCACAGTGGTGATGGGTGTTAGGACACGGGCAGCAGAGCTTTGGATGACCAAGTTTACAGAGGGTAGAACGTGGGAGGCCGGCCAAGAGTGCATTGGAATAGTAAAGTCTAGAGGTAACAAAGGCATAGATGAGGGTTTCAGTAGCAGATGAGCTGAGGCAGGGGCGGAGTCGGGCGATGTTACGGAGGTGGAAATAGGTGGTCTTAGTGATGGTGCGGATATGTGGTCGGAAGTTCACCTCGAGGTCAAATATGACACCAAGGTTGCGAACAGTCTGATTCGGCCTCAGACAGTTGCCAGGGAGATGGATGGAGTCGGTGTCTAGGGAACGGAGTTTGTGGCGGGCCTGAAGTCAATGGCTTTAGTCTGCCCAATGTTTAGTTGGATGAAATTTCTGCTTATCCAGTACTGGATGTCAGACAAGCAATCTGACAATTTAGATACAGTTGAGAGAGGAGGTGGTGGTGAGGTAAAGCTGGGTGTCGTGGAAACTGATGCTATGTTGCTGAGGGGCAACATGTAGATGAGAAATTGGAAGGGGCCCAAGGATAGATCTTTAGGGGATACCAGAGGTAACGGTGCGGGAGCGGGAAGAGAAGCCATTGCAGGTGATTCTCTGGCTATGACTTTTTTTATTTATTCACAGGATGTGGACGTCACCAGCAAGGCCAGCATTTATTGCCATCCCTAATTGCCCTCGAAGGTGGTGAATACAACTGAGTGGCAGATGGCAGTTAAGAGTCAACCACATTGCTGTGGGTCTGGAGTCACATATAGGCCAGACCGGGTAAGGACGGCAGATTTCCTTCCCTGAAGGACATTAGTGAACCAGATGGGTTTTTACAACAATCCGGTAGTTTCATGGTCATTCATTACTGATACTAGCTTTTTATTCCAGATTTGTTTAATTAACTGAATTTAAATTCCCCAGCTGCCATGGTGGGATCTGAATTCATGTCTCCGGATCATTAGTCCAGGCCTCTGGTTTACTAGTCCAGTAACATAACCACTATGCTACCGTTCCCGTCATAGATAAGATAGATAAGAATGGAAACAGGCGAGTACAGTTCCTTCCAGCTGGACGACGGTGGAGAGGCGTTGGAAGAGGATGGTGTGGTCAACCATGTCAAAGGCTGCAGACAGGTCAAGGACGAGTGACAATTTATCTTCGTCACAGTCATATAGGACGTGATCCCATGGCACCATTAAGTGTCAGCTGTGGCTCAGTGGGTAGCACACTCGCCTCGGAGTCAGAAGATTGTGGGTTCAAGTCCCACTCCAGGGACTTGAGCACATAAAGCTAGGCTGACACTCCAGTGCAGTGTTGAGGGAGTGCGGCACTGTCGGAGGTGCCACCTTTCGGATGAGACGTTAAACCGAGGCCCCGTCTGCTCTCTCAAATGGACACAGAAGAGCCCATGGCACTATTTCAAAGAAGAGCAGGGGAGTTATCCCCGGTGTCCTGGCCAATATTTATCCCTCAATCAACATAACAAAAACAGATTATCTGGTCATTATCACGTTGCTGTTTGTGGGAGCTTGCTGTGCGCAAATTGGCTGCTGCGTATCCTACATTACAACAGTGACTCCACTCCAAAAGTACTTCAGTGGCTGTAAAGCGCTTTGGGACGTCCTGAGGTCATGAAAGGCACGATATAAATGCAAGTCTTTCTTTCTTTTAAAAATCTTATCGGGAAATAAGGAGAAATGTCTTTATTCAGAGAGTGGTTAGAATGTGGAACGGGCTACCAAAGGAAGTGATTGAGGCAAACAGCTTAGATGCTTTCAAAAGGAAACTAGATGAATACATGATGCTGAAAGACGGAGAAAAGTTAGATGGAATGGAAGGATACTCGTTTGGTGTATAAACACCAGCACTGACTAGTTGGGCCGAATGGCTTGCTTCTGTGATATATATTCTGTGCAATGTAAAAATAAGGGACAGGATTGCAGTAAAAAAAAAAGGCAAAAAAGCACATAATAAAAAGTAGAATTTGACTTATTCAGTCACTATAAAGCAGTGACTCTGATTATGTCCTACCAGCATAACACCCCTATTGTTATAAAACAGCATATCCTCTGACTCAAAGTCAGCAATGCCACAGGAAACAAGACTCACTTTTCTTACTTCATTTACTCACTTCAGGAAACACACACAAATATCCTTGCATCTTACACAGCACAGTTTGAAAATACAGATGCCAAACAATCTGCAGTTAAAAAAAAGCCTGTAATTTTTTTTGGAGTTAATTTCCTTCCCAGAAATGAATGCCTCAGAACAAGTTTGAAACTCTCTTGCTGGGGTCGAGTCCCAGAAAAGATTAAAGCCCAAGACTTGGCGAAACAGGAAATGAGATGGGGAGCCAAGCTGTGCCCCACAGAGCAACTCAAAAGAAATCTCAAATCAAAATGCGGCATGCAACATCAACAATCTGAAATGTGAAGAGCATGGAAGTATGTGCAGGTAATAAACCCAATTAAATACTTACGATATCTTAATAGTTGTGAATGGCCATGTATGGGTCCCAAAAGCGAGTTTAAAAATCAGGAAAATAGCACCATGTCGCTGAACGAACTGCACTGACCCGGTTTAACACTGAGAACACACAACTTTGTCCAACAGCTGACTGGCGGCTTTCCCCGACTCTCCATCGGAAAGTGTTGGGCAACTGTGATCACATGATTTTCTACACACAAAAATTCCCCTGTTTGATTTTTTTTTTTCTCCCTTCCTATTTATTTCCTTGGTGGACAAATCCCGCTTCTCTCGATCTTGATTCGCCACGTCTTCTCCTCCTCCTCTTCCCTCACCTTCTCCACACTCTCAGCGGCTCGCGCCCGCCGCACTTCCCTGCGCGGCAACGTTCCCCGCACGCACGCGCGCGCTCTCGCCCGCCCCTGCCGGCTCGCGCGCGAGAGGCCGATTCAAACTGGGAGCGACGTGCGTGTGCGTGTGCGCGCGCTCCTTCAACGGCGGTGCGGAGAGAGAGAGAGAGAGTCGCAACTGGATCGGTTGTCAAGGCCAACACTGGGCAGCAACCGGCATCTTTCCTGCCTCCAGTGCAGCAGAGCATGGTTTGAAAAGCAAAATAGTCTTCACCACTAATGTCTCCACACACATACACACACACAAAAAAAAATCGAACTTTTCAAGCTGTTAAAGGGAACTGATAGGGTAGATAGATAGAGAGAAACTGGTTGGGGATTCTAGGACTAAGCGGGCAGACATAGTCCAAAAATTAGAGCCAGACCGTTCAGGAGTGAAATTAGGAAACACTTCTACACACAAAGGGCTGGTAGAAGTTTGGAACTCTCTTACGCAAACGGCAATTGATGCTAGATCAATTGTTAACTTTAAATTGGAGATTGATAGCTTTTTGTTAACTGCAGGTATTAAGGGATATGGGCCAAAGGCAGGTACATGGAGTTGCGTCGCAGATCAGCCATGATCTCATTGAATGGCGGAACAGGCTCGAGGGGCTACATGGCCTACTCCTGTTCCTATGTTCAGATGCCGCCTTGGAGAACGCTTACCCGAAGATCCGAGGCTGAATGTCCTTGACTGCTGAAGTGTTCCCCGACTGGGAGGTAACAATCCTGCCTGGCGATTGTTACGCGGTGTCCGTTCATACGTTGTCGCAGTGTCTGCATGGTCGCGTAAGCGTTCTCCAAGGCGGCCTTCGAGACACACGACAACGCAAAATCATCGAGCAGAAACTGATAGCCAAGTTCCGCACCCATGAGGACGGCCTCAACCGGGATCTTGGGTTCATGTCACGCTACATGTAACCCCACCTGACGTAGAGTCATCCAGACTCGAGTCGTCGTTGGCTTGTTCACAGATGTGATTTCCAGTAAAAAAAGTAAAAAGTTTAAAGTTTATGGTTTTCCATACAGACTGCAGCATCTGACACATTAGACCCCCTGTGACCCCACCTCATTGTCTTAATTGTATTTTGCTATGTCTTTGATATAATGTCTTCCTGACTAACCTGATTGTCTCTCTGCCGAGGTGTGATAAAAGGCAGTCAGAAAGATTAACTGTAGGCGTCTGACATTGTACTCTGCACAGGCATTGTTCTCTGTCTATATATGCTGTGCCGATTTCTATTTCTTCACTTCACCTGACGAAGGAGCAGCAGCTCCGAAAGCTTGTGATTTCAAATAAAACTGTTGGACTATAACCTGGTGTTGCTCTTTTTGGTTGGACAAATCAAAATTTACTGTAAATCAATTAAAACTTTAAATGAAACTTAATAAATCAAATCAAAATTTGGAAGTCCGGGGTGACGATGCACTCCAGCCCCCGCGGCGCCCACCGGTCGCGGAAAAACTCAAGCGTGCCGGCGGACACCGCGTGCTCCATCTCCAGGGCCACCCGGGCGCGAACATGGCCGCGGAAGAGAGGCAGGCAATCGGGCCGAACGACCCCCTCGACCGCCCGCTGCCTGGACCAATTAATGGCTTTCTTGGCCAGGCCCAGGAGCAGTCCTACGAGGAGGTCCTCCGACCTACCCGCTCCCCTCCGCACCGGGTGACCGTAGATCAGGAGCGTGGGGCTGAAGTGCAACCAGAAATTGAGGAGCAGCCCCTTCAAATAATGAAAGAGGGGCTGCAACCTCTCACACTCAATATAAATGTGATAGACGGACTCCTCCAGGCCGCAGAAATGGCAAGCAGCCTGGGAGTCCGTAAACCTACTTAAGATCCTATTGCACGGGACTGCTCCGTGCAACACCCTCCAGGCCAAGTCCCCAATAGAACAAGGGAAGACTCCCGCGTAGAGAGCCTTCCAATGGGGACCTTCGCCTCCGCCGGACGGCAGGATGGTACGCCAAGGCGTGTCCGGACGGCAGACGAAGATGGCAAAGTGGAGAGTGTGCAGGAGCAGCCCGTACAGGAAACGCCTCCGTGCGGATTGAAAGGGCACGGAGGGCATTTCTCCGAGAAGGCTCAAGTGGTGAGGCGGCGGCTCCCGAGGGAGGATTCGGGGCCGGGCGCCGATAAGGAATTCCGTCCGAACGGGGGTCAGTTCGGACGGGATCGCCCCACGTGCTTGAGCCTCCTCGACACACCTAGTGGAGACGGGGCCCAGTGCCACTTTTAGCGACTCGATGGCTTTGACCGCGAGCCGGACGTTGACCCAAGACATGCGCCTCGCCAACTCCTCCGGCGCCATCCAGCCCGCTCCTCCGCCATCGAGCAGGTCCCCAACTCTGGTCACCTTACCGGGCACAGCCCTGCCCTCCGCCAGCCAGCCGAACCCGCGGTCGTGGAGGTGCGGATTCCTGAACAGCGGCTCCCGAAGGACGGCCGCCGCTCCTGACGGGGGAGAACTGCGCTCGGAGGCGACGCTGTTCCAAACCCATAGCAGTTCCTGGTAGAAGACAGGCAGCTCCCGCAGGCTGGCACGCGTGCCACCCACTCTCACAAACAGGAGCTGCGTGTCGTAATTGAGGCCGTGCAGCTGGCGGAAGAAATACGTCGCCAGCGCACGCCACCTAGGAGGATTCTCCACGTACAGGTATCTCTGCAGCGTCTGAAGACGGAAAGTCGCCGCCTGGGTGCGAAGGCACACCAGCGCCTGACCGCCCTCCCTAAGCGGGAGACTCAAAACCGCGGCAGAGACCCAGTGCTTCCTTTTGTCCCAGAAGAAGTCGACGAGCTTCTTCTGCATCTTGGCGACAAACGCGGGGGGAGGGATCAAAGTGACCAACCGGTACCACAACATGGCGGCCACCAGCTGGTTTATGACCAGCGCTCGACCCCTGTAGGACAGCACTCGGAGCAGTCCTGTCCAGCGCCCTAGGCGAGCGGTGACTTTGGCCTCCAGCTCTTGCCAGTTCGCCGGCCAGGCGTCCTCGGCCGGGCTGAGGTAGACTCCCAGGTAGAGGAGGTGCGTGGTGCTCCAGGCGAAAGGCCCGAACTCCTCCGGCAGGGAGTCCACCCGCCATGGGCCCACCAGGAGTCCAGAACATTTCTCCCAGTTGATCTTGGCGGAGGATGCGTCCGAGTAAATCTGCTGGCATTCTCGCATCCTCCGCAAGTCGACGGGATCCGTGACCGCGAGGAGCACGTCATCGGCGTAAGCCGAGAGGACCACCTCCACGCCCGGCCCTTGCAGAGCCAGTCCCGTCAACCTCTTCCGCAAGAGGCGCAGGAAAGGCTCCACGCAAACGGCGTATAACTGACCGGACATGGGGCATCCCTGACGCACCCCCCTCCCGAAGCGAAGGGGCGCCGTCAAAGACCCGTTAACTTTAATCAGACACTCCGCGGCGGCGTACAGAAGTCGGATCCGGGCGACGAAATGCGTCCCGAACCCGAATGCGCGCAGAGTCCCGAAAAGATACTCGTGATCCACCCTGTCGAACGCCTTCTCCTGATCCAGGGAAAGGAAGGCGACCGACAGACCAGCCCTCTGGGAATGGTGGACCAGATCCCGGACCAGATGGATGTTATCGTGGATACTCCGGCCCGGGACCGTGTAGGACTGGTCGGGGTGGATCATGCGGGCCAGCACGGTGCCAAGGCGAGCAGACATAGCCCTGGCGAAAATTTTGTAGTCCGTGCTGAGGAGGGAGACCGGGCGCCAGTTCTTAAGTAGGCGGAGATCGCCCTTCTTGGGCAGCAGGACGATGACCGCCCTGCGCCAAGAGAGGGGCATCTCCCCGGTCGCCAGACTTTCCCCCAGGACCCGCGCGTAGTCGTCCCCCAAGACGTCCCAGAACGCCCTGTGGAACTCCACGGTCAGCCCGTCCAGCCCCGGGGATTTGCCCCTCGAGAGCTGGCGCAGGGCGCCGGTCAGCTCCGCCAGGCTTAGCGGAGCTTCTAAATTCTCGGCGCCCTCCGGGCCGACCTTCGGCAGGTCCTCCCACAAAACTCTGCGCGCATCCTCGCTGGACGGATCCGAAGAGAACAGAGCCCCGTAATAGGCCCGGGCCTCCGCGCTGATGCCCTCCGGATCCGAGACCAGAGATCCGTCGTCGGCCAGCAGCCCCAAGAGCTGCTTACGGACCCCCCGTCTTTTTTCCAGCGAGTAGAAGAAGGGGGAGCCGCAGTCCAGGTCCCGCAGGAACTGGATCCGCGACCTCACGTACGCGCCTCGGGACCCGACCAGCTGCAGGTCCTTCAGCGCGCCCTTCTTCTCTTCGTACACCTTCCGCAGGGCCGGGTCCTCGACGACCTGACCGAGACGGGACTCCAGGTCGAGCACTTCTTTCTCCAATCGCCCGACCCGGGCCTCCCGCCTCTTGGTCGACCCCTTCGCGTACTCCTGACAGAAGACGCGGACGTGAGCCTTGCCCACGTCCCACCATAGCCTCAAGGAGGGGAAGCCTCCCCGCTTCCTTCTCCAGTCGGCCCAGAACCGGCGAAACGAATCCCGGAACCGCGCGTCCTCCAGCAGCAGGTTGTTAAAATGCCAGTACGCGGACCCCCCCCGCGCGCGCAGCGGAGCGAGCTCCGCCCACACCAGGTGGTGGTCCGTGCACGGCACCGGCCGCATGGAAGCTGCCGGAACGCAGGAGACGTACGCCCGGGAAATGTAAAGGCGGTCGATTCTGGACCTTCCTCCTCCAGACCTCACGCTCGTGAAGGCGCTGGAGTCGGGATGGAGATTTCGCCAGACGTCCACCAAGTCGAAGGACCCGACCAGGTCCCGCAACTTCTCCATCGCCGCCGGGCTTCGCGGGGGACCCGACCGGTCCCGCGCCTCGAGGGTACAATTGAAATCCCCCCCGAGGATGACGCACTCGCCCACGTCGATGGAGCCCAGAAGAGCAGACACTTCTCCGAAGAAGCGCACTTGCTGCGCACCGGTCCGGGGGGCGTACACGTTCACTAAATGGAGCGGCACGCCTCCCAGGCGAACAGTGACCTGGAGCAAGCGGCCCGGCACGTGCTCCTTGACCCTCAAGATCTCCGGCTGAAAATGCGGGGCCAGCAAGACAGCCACCCCGCAGGAATTGTTAGAGAGGTGACTCATGCTGACCCCTCCTTGCCACTCCAGGAGCCACGTGGCCTCGTCTCCCGGAACGGTGTGGGTTTCTTGCAGGAAGCACACCGCATATTTCCCGTCCCGAAGGACCGAGAAGTTATTGAATCTACGGCGCGCCTCCCTGCTGCCGTTGATGTTGAGGCTGGCTATGGTTATCTTCATCTCAGAAGCATAGTGCAACCTCTACCTAACGGAGGGGAGGGAGCGCGGTCACTGACGACCGCCACTCCCTCAGCAGCCCAGTGTGGAAACTCTTGAGCCGATGCAGCTCGAGCCGGCCAACGTCCTTGTCCGCGCCCATGATTTTAACGGCGGCGCGGACGGACACGACGAGCAGCGCCAGCTCCGACCACTTGTCGAGGGCCAGCCGGATCTTCTTGTGACGACCCTGGCTCATGGCCATAAAATCCCGGAGTTCCCCTACGGGGATGAGGGGAGAGTCGGTGAAGGGCACGAGGGCGTCCATCACCTCGCTGCCGATGGACTCCAAATCGTCCTCGATGCCCACCACCGAGTCCCCGTCCTCCTCCGGGAGGTCGTCACCGGCGGCCGACCCGTCCGTCGCACGGGGTGCAGCGAACGGCTCGGCCGCACCGGCCGGCCCCACTTCCGTCACGATCCCACCCCCAGGATCGGTGGCAGAGGAGTCCACCCTGGGCTCCTTCAGGGGCGCCGGGCCGGGAGGCGGCGGCGGTTCGGGGCCCCCCCCCGCCTCAGGTGCCGGAGCGACCGGGGAGAAAATAATCTCAAATTCCTCCAGTACGTCCGGCGCCAACATCAGAGACGGAGTCAGGGGGCTTTCTGTCTCCCCGCCACCAACCTCCGACCCAGCGGACTGGGGATTGTTATACTCCTCCACCAGGTCGAGCAGTCCCTGGGAGATATCTGGATTGTAAAAGGCGGGCTCGGCTTCAGCCTCTTTGGCCTCGCCCGCCCCAGTCCCCAGGACGCCCGACCCGGCGAGGAGCAACGGTTCCGGAACTACATTTCCCTCCGCGGGTTGTTCCGCACCCCCCCCCACGGGCAGGGTCTCTTCCCCATCCCCGGGAGGCACAGGTCGGACAGACTCGGCTGTCTCACCCTCCCGAGGGACAGGCGACCCCCGCCGCTCGCGCGCGACGATGACGGTGGTGGGGTGGGGCGCAGCACCCGCGGCGGGTGACGACTCCCCTTCTGCGGAGGGACCTTCCTCCTCGCAGTCCTCCTCCTCCTGGGGGCGGAGCTTTCTTTTTAACATGTTGGGGCCCGGAGAGGGGGAGGCCTCCATGTCTGCTGGGGCCTCCCTCTCTGCCCCCTTCCGACGACTGGGTTTCTTGGGCCCCTCGGGCCCGAGCCCGGCCGCAGGTCTTGATTCAGCTGCCTTGGCAGTTGCGGTCACGGTCACGGGCCCGGGCACGAGGACCCCCCCAGTCTCATGCGTCCCGATCAACTCCGCGATGTACTCGGGCGTGAGTTCGGTCAACTCGGATGTTTCCTCCACGAGGGGATCCGCCCTTAGGTGTTTATTTTTCCTACGCGCCTTCCTTCCCCCCGGACGCTCTCCCTCCCCCCCGCCGGAGGCCGTGATGGTGTTGGCCTCCGATTTCGACCGCGCATCCGTCGCCGTCGACGCGCGGACAGTATCAGGGGGAGGGGGGGCGGCGGCGCCAGCCCTGGCCGCGCCAGGTGTCGTGGCGGCCTTGGAGGCGGGGCAGTTTTTGCGGACGTGCCCCACCTCCTTACAGGCGTAGCACCGCACGCCGTCCGAGGTCCAGAAGACGCGGTGGGCGGTCCCCCCGTGGAGCACCGTGAACGCGCCGTCCGCGTCCTCCTCCCGCGCCAGCCGGACGAAAAGCTGGCGCCGGAAGGAGAAGACGTGCCGAAGGCTGGCTTCCCGGAAGTCGAGCGGGATGGGTGTGATCCCCGACCTCACCTCCTCCAGTTGACGTAGGTGGGGGAGGAGGAGCTCACCTGGAACAAAGGGCGGGACGTTGGAAACCACAATCCTTTGCGCGGTGGCCTCAAGGGGGTCCACCGGCAGGAAGGTCCCACCCACGGTGAGCCCCTTCTCGATGGCCAGGGACACCGCCCGCTCCGACCCCAGGAAGAACACAGCCTTGCCGTACATTTTAGAGGCGGCGACGATGGCTGAAGGGCCGACAACCCCAGCCATGGCTTTTACGCACGCCTCTATTGTCATATTGGGCTGAGTGTAGCTCTTGACCCCATTCTTCCTCGTAAGGAGGGTAAAAGGTGACGGGTTAACAGGAGGACTCGTGGCTGCGGCCGTGGCCGCGGCTGCCACGCTTGCGTATGTCCTCGCTGCCCCCGCCACCGGCGAAGATGTGGTCGCCATGATGGGTTGGTCCTTAAGGGCTACACTCACCCCAAGTCACAGGCCTGAAGGTGTTAATGGCCTCGGTTTTTTTGTTTTTGTTTTCCCCTGAGCAGAGGGAGCTCTTAAATTGAAGGCACACCTCTCCCTTTATATGAATTAATTGGGAGAGGGGCCTTCTCCCCTCTGCTCAATAGGTACTTAATTAAAATAGATTGAGGTGCCTCTTAGAGAGAGAGGCAGAGAGAGACAAGAGACAAAGAGAGAGAGAGAGGGGGGGGTGGGAAGGAGGGAAGCCGCAAGGGCAGGGTCGCCACTCAGGATGGTGGGTGGGTGGGTGTTGGCAGGGGGGTGCACTCTCCGATGTAATAAAAGTCTTTGGTGGTGGTCTTCTGGTGGGGGGAGAAGATGTCTTCACCTGGGATAGCTGGAGATGCCCAGGCTCAGTCCTGCACCAGGTCTTAACGATGCCCAATAAGATTAAATTAATTGGGGACTTCACCTCGGCAGCTCCAGCTGTCCCAGGTCAGGCAATGGGAAAGGGGTGTTTAATATGGTGTGTGCGGCCTAGCTTTTACAGAAGCCACACACACACACACCCCGAGTGCGGTCCCAGGCGAGGACAGACGGAGGCAGAGGCTGAGGCTGCGAGGGACTCAGCTCAACACGGTGCTGCGTGAACGGGTGAGCGCCGTTTGCTGAGAAGAGGAGGGGAAAGGAGAGGTCTCTTTTCTCTGTGCCTAGAAGGAGAAGGAGCCACGAAGGACAGAGTGGAGACCTTTTCCACCTCCACCACGCCTGCAGCTACAGCTACAACCACGACTGCTGCTGAGGTGAGAGAGGAGAGGAGAGGAGAGAGAGGAGACCAGCAACAGCAACAGAGGGAAGCCTTTCCATCACTGCCTCCCCAACTGGTCTCCATTACGAGAGAGGGAGAGAGGGGAGAACAAGACCAACATCTGCTTGGAAGGAGGGAGAGCGAGCCTTCGAGAAGGAAAACAACATCGAGAGGTGGGTGTTAAAAAGGGCACTCTCCAAAAGACTTTGTATTTGAGGTGGGGGGAGGAAAGAAGAAGGAGAAGACCGGGATAGCAAGGGGTGTGTGTGAGTGTGTGTGGCTCTTGCTAACAACTTGGCCACACACACCATCAACAAGCACCCCTTGCCGATTGCTTCACATTTTAGAACATTGTTAAGACCTGGTTGTAGACTGAGCCTGGGCATCTCCAGCTTTATTTTTTCCCAGGTGAAGACATCTTCTCCCCCCACCAGAAGAACATCAACAAAGACTTTATTTATCATCGAAGAGTGCCCCCCCCCCCCAGGAGGCACCCACCCACCCACTATCCTGAGTGGCGAATAGGCCCGTGCGGCCTTCCCCCTTTCCTCCTTCCCACCCCCTCTCTCTCTCTCTCTCTCTGCCTCTCTCTAATGAGGCACCTCAAACCTTATTTATTACCCAATTGAGCAGAGGGGAGAAGGCCACTCCCAATTCCAATCATAAAAGGGAGAGGTGTGCCTTCTTTTTCTCAAAACAACCCCCTCTGCTCGGGGGGAAAAGACAAAAAAAAACCCAAGGCCACTTAAACATCACCCGGCCTGTGACTTGGGGTGGGTGTAGCCCTTTATACCACCTCAGTATGGCGAGCACATCTTCGCCGGCGGCGGGGCAAGCAAGGTCGTACGCGGGTGTGGCAGCCACGGCCACAGCTGGTCCCGCTGCTTCTGCTGCCCCGTCGCCTTTCAGGCTATTGACAAAAAAGCTGGGGGTGAAGAGCTACACTCACCCCAACATGACCATAGAGGCTTGCGTCAAAGCCATGGCTGGGGTAGTCGGCCCCTCAGCCATCGTTGCGGCCTCTAAAATGTACGGTAAGGCTGTGTTCTTCCTGCGGTCGGAGCGGGCGGTGTCCCTGGCCGTCACCGAGGGGCTCACCGTGGGCGGGACCTTCCTGCCGGTGGATCCGCTCGAGGCCACCGAGCAGCGACTCATACTATCGAATGTCCCGCCATTTGTTCCGGTTGAGCTCCTCCTCCCCCACCTACGTCAACTGGGGGAGGTGAGGTCGGGGATTAATCCGATCCCGCTCGGCTGCAGGGAGGCCAGCCTCCGGCACGTCTTCTCCTTCCGGCGCCAGCTGTTTATCAAGCTGGCGCGGGAGGAAGACACGGAAGGCGCATTTAGCATAACACACGAGGGGACCGCCTACCGCGTCTTCTGGACGTCGGACGGTGTGCGGTGCCATGCCTGTAAGGAGGTGGGGCACATAAGAAAGAACTGCCCCGCCTCCAAGGCCGCCAAAGCATCTGAGGCGGCCAAGGCTGGCGCCGCCGCCGCTCCTCCCCCTGTTTCTGTCCGCACGTCTGCGACACCCGATGCGCGGTCGACGCCGGAGGTCAACGCCGTCGCGGCGTCCGGCGAAGGGGAGGGGGAGCGTCCGACTGGAAGGAAGGCGCGGAGGAAAAGCAAACACCTTCAGGCGGGTCCCCTTCACATATATGATGACTTACCCGAGCTTACGCCCCTACACCTTGCGCGGGTGGCGGCGGAGTTCGAGAATGCGAGGGACCTTGTGCCCGGGCCTGCGGCCGCATCCGCCAAGGCGGCAAAATCGAGACCTGCGGCCGTGACCGGGCCCGGGACCCCCGAGCAGACCGATCGACAGGGGGGAGCGGAGGTGGAGGCCTCGGTATGCATGGAGGTCTCCCAACCTTCGTGTCCCTCCTCTTCGAAAAGGAGGCGCGACATCCTGGATGAGGGGGAGGACCGTGAGGAACGGGGTCCCCCCTCGCAAGGGGAGTCGTTGCCCGCCGCGGGTGCTGCGCCCCCCCCCACCGACACCATCACCGAGATCCGGCAGGGGCCGCCTGTCCCCCGGGAGGGCATGACAGATGAGTCTGTCCAGCCTGTGCCTCCCGGGGATGGGGGAGAGGCCCTGCTCATGGGGGGGGCCGCGGAACTACCCGCGGTGGGGAGTTACGCTGATCCGTTGTTTCTCGCCAGGTCGGGCATCCTGGGGACCGGGGCGGGCGAGGCCGATGAGGCAGAGCCCGCCGTGTACGGTCAGGACCACTCCCAGGCACTGCTCGACCTGGTTGAGCAATATAACCAGGGTACCTGGTCCGCTGGGTCGGAGGATGGTGGCGGTGAAGGGGAAGGCCCCCTGACTCCGTCTGCGACGCTGGCGCCGGGGTTGTTGAGGGAACTGGCACTAATGTGCTCCCCGGTTTCCCTGTGCACCCCGGTGCCGGGGGCGGAGGGGGGCCCCGAGCCGCCGCCGCTTCCTGACCCGGCGCCTCTGGAGGAGCCCAGGGAGGACTCCTCTGCTGCCGATCCTGGGGGTGGGATCGGGGCAGAGGTAGGGCTGGCCGATGGCGACCCCCCGGAGGAGGACGGGGACCCGGCGGAGGACACTGAGGATGATATGGAATCCGTCGCCAGTGAGGCGGCGGATGCCCTCGTGCCCTCCTCCGGGTCCCCCCTCATCCCCGTTGTGGAACTCCGGGACTTTGTGGCCATGGGCCAGGGTCGCCAGGATAAATGGTCGGATCTGGCGCTGCTCGTTTGCTCCGTCCGCGCCGCAGTCAAAACCATGGGCGCGGACGGGGGCGTGGGCCTGGCCGAGCGGCGTCGGATCCAGAATTTCCTCGCTTGGCTTGGAAGGGAGTGGCGGTCGACTAGCGGCCGCGCTCCCTCCTCCCGTTAGAGTAAGGTAGAGGTTGCACTATGCTCTTGTCATGAAGATAACCATAGCCAGCCTCAACATCAACGGCAGCAGAGAGGCACGCCGTAGATTTAATAACTTCTCGGTCCTTCGGGAAGGGAGGCATGCGGTGTGCTTCCTGCAGGAAACTCACACCGTTCCGGGAGACGAGGCCACGTGGCTCCTGGAGTGGCGAGGAGGGGTCAGCATGAGTCACCTCTCCAACGTTTCCGGTGGGGTGGCTATCTTGCTGGCCCCGCATTTTCAGCCGGAGATCTTGGGGGTCAAGGAGCATGTGCCGGGCCGCTTGCTCCAGGTCACTGTTCGTCTGGGGGGCGTGCCGCTCCATTTAGTGAACGTGTATGCCCCCCAGCCCGGTGCGCAGCAAGTGCGCTTCTTCGATGAAGTGTCCGCTCTTCTGGGCACCGTCGACGTCGGCGAGTGCATCATCCTCGGGGGGGATTTTAATTGTACCCTCGAGGCGAGGGACCGTTCGGGCCCTTCGCGAAGCCTGACGGCGACGGTGAAGTTGAGGGACCTGGTCGGGTCCTTCGACTTGGTGGACGTCTGGCGAAATCTCCATCCCGACTCCAGCGCCTTCACTTGGGTGGGGTCTGGAGGAGGAAGGTCCAGAATCGACCGCCTTTATATTTCCCGGGCGTACGTCTCCTGCGTTCCGGCGGCTTCCATGCGGCCGGTGCCGTGCACGGACCACCACCTGGTGTGGGCGGAGCTCGCTCCGTTGCACGCGCCGGGGGGGTCCGCGTACTGGCATTTTAACAACCTGCTGCTGGAGGACGTGCGGTTCCGGGATTCGTTTCGCCGGTTCTGGGCCGACTGGAGAAGGAAGCAGGGGGGCTTCCCCTCCTTGAGGCTATGGTGGGACGTGGGCAAGGCTCACGTCCGTCTCTTCTGTCAGGAGTACGCGAAGGGGTCGACCAAGAGGCGGGAGGCCCGGGTCGGGCGATTGGAGAAAGAAGTGCTCGACCTGGAGTCCCGTCTCGGTCAAGTCGTCGAAGACCCGGCCCTGCGGAAGGTGTACGAAGAGAAGAAGGGCGCGCTGAAGGACCTGCAGCTGGTCGGGTCCCGAGGCGCGTACGTGAGGTCGCGAATCCAGTTCCTGCGGGACCTGGACCGCGGCTCCCCCTTCTTCTACTCGCTGGAAAAAAGACGAGGGGTCCGTAAGCAGCTCTTGGGGCTGCTGGCCGACGACGGATCTCTGGTCTCGGATCCGGAGGGGATCAGCGCGGGGACCCGGGCCTATTACGGGGCTCTGTTCTCTCCGGATCCGTCCAGCGAGGATGCGCGCAGAGTTTTGTGGGAGGACCTGCCGAAGGTCGGCCCGGAGGGCGCCGAAGAATTGGACGCTCCGCTAAGTTTGGCGGAGCTGACCGGCGCCCTGCGCCAGCTCTCGAGGGGAAAGTCCCCGGGGCTGGACGGGCTGACCGTGGAGTTCCACAGGGCGTTCTGGGACGTCTTGGGGGGCGACTACGCGCGGGTCCTGGGGGAAAGTCTGGCGACCGGGGAGATGCCCCTCTCTTGGCGCAGGGCGGTTATCGTCCTGCTGCCCAAGAGGGGTGATCTCCGCCTTTTTAAAAACTGGCGCCCGGTCTCCCTCCTCAGCACGGACTATAAAATTTTTGCCAGGGCCATGTCTGCCCGCCTCGGCACCGTGCTGGCCCACATGATCCACCCCGACCAGTCCTACACGGTCCCGGGCCGGACAATCCACGACAACATCCATCTGGTCCGGGACCTGGTCCACCTTTCCCAGAGGACTGGTCTGTCGGTCGCCTTCCTTTCCCTGGATCAGGAGAAGGCGTTCGACAGGGTGGATCACGAGTATCTCTTCGGGACTCTGCGCGCATTCGGGTTCGGGACGCATTTCGTCGCCCGGATCCGACTTCTGTACGCCGCCGCGGAGTGTCTGATTAAAGTTAACGGGTCTTTGACGGCGCCCCTTCGCTTCGGGAGGTGGGTGCGTCAGGGATGACCCATGTCCGGTCAGTTATATGCCGTTTGCGTGGAGCCTTTCCTGCGCCTCTTGCGGAAGAGGTTGACGGGACTGGCTCTGCAAGGGCCGGGCATGGAGGTCGTCCTCTCGGCTTACGCCGATGACGTGCTCCTCATGGTCACGGATCCCGTCGACCTGCGGAGGATGCGAGAATGCCAGCAGATTTACTCGGACGCATCCTCCGCCAGGATCAACTGGGAGAAATGTTCTGGACTCCTGGTGGGCCAGTGGCAGGTGGACTCCCTGCCGGAGGAGTTCAGGCCCTTCGCCTGGAGCACAACACACCTCCTCTACTTGGGAGTCTACCTCAGCCCTGCCGAGGACACCTGGCCGGCGAACTGGCAAGAGCTGGAGGCCAAGGTCACCGCTCGCCTAGGACGCTGGACGGGGTTGCTCCGAGTGTTGTCCTACAGGGGTCGAGCGCTGGTCATAAACCAGCTGGTGGCCGCCATGTTGTGGTACCGGTTGGTCACTTTGATCCCTCCCCCTGCGTTTGTCGCCAAGATACAGAAGATGCTCATCGACTTCTTCTGGGACAAAAGGAAGCACTGGGTCTCTGCCGCGGTTCTGTGTCTCCCGCTTAGGGAGGGCGGTCAGGCGCTGGTGTGCCTTCGCACCCAGGCGGCGACTTTCCGTCTTCAGACGCTGCAGAGGTACCTTTACGTCGAGAATCCTCCCAGATGGTGTGCGCTGGCGACGTATTTCTTCCGCCAGATGCACGGCCTCAACTACGACACGCAGCTCCTGTTTGTGGAATTGGGCCGCACGCGAGCCTACCTGTGGGAGCTGCCTGTCTTTTACCAGGAACTGCTATGGGTCTGGAACCAGGTCGCCTCCAGGCGGAGTTCTCCCCCGTCAGGAGTGGCGGCTCTCCTTCGGGAGCCGCTGTTCAGGAATCCGCACCTCCACGTCCGACGGATCGGCTGGCTGGCAGAGGGCAGGGCTGTGCCAGGCAAGGTGACCAGAGTCAGGGACCTGCTCGATGGCGGAGGAGCGGGCTGGATGGCGCCAGAGGAGTTGGCGCGGCGCCTCTCCTGGGCAGACGTCTGGCGCGCGGCCAAAGCCATCGAGTTGCTGAAAGTGGCACTGGGCCCGGACTCCATAGGTGTATCGAGGAGGCTCAAGTACGTGGGGCGATCCCGTCCGAACTGACCTCCGTTCGGACGGAATTCCTCATCGGCGCACGGCCCCGAAACCCCTCTCGGGAACCGGCGCCTCACAACTTGAGCCGTCTCGGGGAAATGCCCTCTGTGCCCTTCAGTTCTGCACGGAGGGGTTTCCTGTACGGGCTGCTCCTGCACACTTTCCACTTTGTCATCTTCGCCTGCCGTCCGGACACGCCTTGGCGTGCCATCTTGCCGTCCGGCGGAGGCGAAGGTCCCCAATGGAGGGCTCTCTATGTGGGAGTACTCCCCTTTTCTATTGGGGACATGGCCTGGAGGGTGTTGCACGGAGCAGTCCCGTGCAATCGGTTTTTAAGTAGGTTCACGGACTCCCAGGCCGCCTGTCTTTTTTGCGGCCTCGAGGAGTCCGTGTTCCACGTTTATGTGGAATGTGAGAGGTTGCAGCCCCTCTTTGAATATTTGAAGGGGCTGCTCCTCGCTTTTTGGTTGCACTTCAGTCCCACGCTCCTGATCTACGGTCACCCGGTGCGGAGGGGAGAGAGCAAGTCGGAGGACCTCCTCGTAGGACTGCTCCTGGGCCTGGCCAAAGTGGCCATTAACAGGTCCAGGCAGCGGGCGGTCGAGGGGGTCGTTCGGCCCAATTGCCTGCCTCTCTTCCGCGGCTATGTTCGCGCCCGGGTGGCCCTGGAGATGGAGCATGCGGTGTCCGCCGGCACACTTGAAGCCTTCCGAGACCGGTGGGCGCCGCAGGGACTGGAGTGCATCGTTTCCCCGGGAAATGTTATTTTAATTTAATGCACTCCAAGTTGTCCGCTTCGCAGAAGGCCCAAGGTGGAAGACCCGGAGGAGAGTGGCCTGGGCGGGAGGCCCAGCACGGAGAACCCCAGGCGGGGGGCCCAGGGCGGGGCGGCTGGTCGGCAGAGGTGGAGTCGGGAGATGCGGTTGCTTCACCCCGGGTGCTCGTGGGGAATGCCGGTGCGGAGGGTCCGGTGCAGAAGGCCCAAGGTGGAAGACCCAGAGGAGAGTGGCCTGGGCGGGAGGCCCAGCACGGAGAACAATTGAGTGGATGGTCGGGTGGGTGGTGCCAGTGGGACTGGCGCGGAACAGGTTTCTTGGGTTATTGGAGTGGATGTTATATGTGGCATTTAGTTGGATTGTGATGGTGCTATGTGTTTGTACACTGTGGTGTTGAAATGGGTTGTTTTATGTGGAGTTAAGTGAGATGTATTATTTTAATATTAAAAAAAAGTGTGGTATTGTTTGGGGGTATTTGTACTGTATTTTGATGGATGAATGTAATGGTTTTACTATGTAATTTGTATTATTGGTTTGAATAAAAGATTCACCCCTTGGATGTTCCGGCCTTCTTCTTTTTCTTCTTTCCTCCCCCCACCTACAAAACAAAGTCTCTGGGAGAGTGCCCCAGAATCACACCCACCTGTAGCTGTTCTTTCCTTCCTTCCTCCTTCCAAACAGATGATGGATGTTGTGTTGTTTTCTCCCCTCTCTCCCTCTCCTAAAATGGAGGCCAATTGAGGAGGCAGTATTGGAAAGGCCTCTCCTCTGTTGTTGATGGCCTTGGCCTTCCTTTCTTTCTCCTCTCCTCTCCTGTCCTCTCTCTCCAGGCACCTCAGTTGTGGTTGTTGGTTGTTGGTGGTGGTCTGCTGTCTGGTCTCCTTCTCCTTCTCCTCTTCCTGGTCACAGAGACCACCACTCTGATGCTGCTGCTCCTCAGTCAGCAGCTCCGAAAGCTTGTGATTTCAAATAAAACTGTTGGACTATAACCTGGTGTTGTGCGACTTCTCACTTTTGTCCACCCCAGTCCAACACCGGCATCTCCGCTATATAATTGGAGTAAGACTTCTTTACTCCTGTACTCAAATCCTCTTGTAATGAAGGCCAGCATACCATTTGCCTTCCTGATGGCTTGCTGCACCTGCACATTCACTTTCAGTGACTCATGTACAAGGACACCCAGGTCCCTCTGAGCATCTGTATTCGCCAATCTTTCACCATTTAGGAAATACTCTGCCTTTCTGTTTTTTCTACCAAAGTGGATAACTTCACATTTATCCACATTATATTCCATCTGCCATGCTCTTGCCCACTCACTGAGCCTGTCGAGATCCCCTTGAAGCCTCTTCACATCCTCTTCGCAACTGACACTGCCACCTAGCTTTATATCATCAGCAAATTTGGAAATGTTACATTAAGTCCCCTCATCCAAATCATTGATATAGATTGTAAATAGCTGGGGCCCAAGCACCAATCCTTGCGGTACCCCACTAGTCACAGCCTGCCATCCTGAAAAAGACCCATTTATCCCTACTCTTTGTTTTCTGTCTGTTAACCAATTCTCAATCCATGCTAGTATATTACCCCCAATTCCATGTGCCCTAATTTTGTTCACCAACCTCTTGTGTGGGACCTTATCAAAGGCCTTCTGAAAATCCAGATACACCACATCTACCGGTTCCCCTGGATGCTGGGAGAATGTTTCCCTTGGCTGGGGAGTCTAGAACCAGGGGCCACAGCCTCAAGATAAAGGGTAGGCCATTCAGGACTGAGATGAGAAGAAATTTCTTCACACAGAGGGTGGTGAATCTTTGGAATTCTCTACCCTAGAGGGCTGTGGGGAGACCAAACGCAGATTGGGTGACCGCTTTGCGGAACACCTCCGTTCAGTCCGTAAGGGTGACCCCGAGCTTCCGGTCGCTTGTCATTTTAATTCACCTCTCCACGCCCACTCAGACCTCACCGTCCTCGGCCTCTTGCATTGTTCCACGGAAGCTCAGCGTAAGCTCGAGGAACGGCACTTCATCTTCCGATTAGGCACTTTACAGCCTTCCAGGCTCAATATCGAGTTCAACAATTTCAGATCATAACCTCGGCCCCTACCACATACATATATATACACACATTTTATCCACCCTTTTGGTTTGTGCCTTTTCCCTTTTTTTTCCTCTCTCCCCCACGGCAGCTGTCTCTCATTCTGCCAGCATTTCACACTTCTGAGCCACCTTTTGTTTCTTAACCTGTCCTATTACCATCTCGTCTTGCCTTGAGCATCTCTTAATGTCTCCACTTACCATAGACCACCCCTTTTGTTCTTTTATTCCTCCCCCCAGCCTCCTACTTGCTTTTTTATCTGTTTCATTTCCTGCTTTTTTCTCAGTTCTGACGAAGGGTTCGACCTGAAACGTTAACTCTGTTTCTCTCTCCACGGATGTTGACTGGCCTGCTGAGTTTTTCCAGCGTTTTCTGTTGTTGTTTCAATTTTCCAGCATCCGCAGTATTTTGCTATCGTACCGGTTCCCCTTTGTCTACTCCACTAGTTACATCCTCAAAGAACTCCAACAGGTTTGTCAAACAGGATTTCCCTTTCATAAATCCATGTTGACTCTGCCCAATCTTACTATTAGTTTCTAAGTGCCCAGTTATTGCATCCTTTATAATAGATTCCAGCATTTTCCCAACTACTGATGTGAGGCTAACAGGTCTGTAGTTCCCCGTTTTCTCTCTCCCTCCTTTCTTAAATAGCGGGGTTACATTTGCTATCCTCCAATCTGCAGGAACCGTTCCAGAATCTATAGAATTTTGGAAGATGACAACCAATGCGTCCACTATTCCAATGGCCACCTCTTTCAAAACCCTCGGATGTAGGTCATCCGGTCCTTGGGATTTATCGACTTTTAGTCCCATTAATTTTGCTAGTACTGTTTTTTTACTAATAATAATTTCTTTAAGTTCCTCATTCTCGTCACACCCTTGGTTTTCTCGTATTTCTGGGAGGTTTTTTGTGTCTTCCTCCGTGAAGACAGAAACAAAGTATGTATTTAATTTCTCTGCCATTTCCTCATTCCCCATTATATATTCTCCCGTCTCTGACTGTAAAGGACCTACATTTACCTTCGCCAGTCTTTTCCTTTTCACATACCTATAGAAGCTTTTACAATCCATTTTTATATTTTTTGCTAGTTTGTGCTCATATTACATTTTCCCTTACTTTATCAATTTCTTGGTCCCCCTTTGCTGATTTCTAAAAAGATCCCAATCCTCAGGCTGACTGCTTTTTCTGGTAACTTTATAAGCTTCCTCCTTTGACCTAATACTAGCTTTAATTTCTTTTGTTATCCATGGTTGGATCATATTTCCTTTTGGGTTTTTATGCCCTAGAGGAATATATGTTTGTTGCAAATTATGCATTATTTCCTTGAATGTTAGCCATTGTATGTCCACCTTCATACCTTTTAGTGTAGTCTCCCAATCTACCATGGCCAACTTGTCCCTCATACCCTTGTAGTTTCCTCTGTTTAGATTGAAGACTTTAGTTTCAGATTGGACTACATCACTCTCAAACTTAATGTAAAATTCAATCATATTATGGTCACTTGTCCCTAAAGTCCCCTTTACCACAAGATTATTGATTAGCCCTTTCTCATTCCACAGTACCAGATCCAGAATAGCCTGTTCCCTGGTTGGTTCCTCCACATATTGATCCAGGAAACCATCTCGCATGCATTCCAAAAATTCGTCCTCCACACCATTAGTGGTAATTTGATTTGCCCAGTCAATATGTAGATTAAAGTCCCCCATGATTACCGTATTGCCCTTGTTACATGCACGTCTAATCTCTTGATTGATACTGTGCCCTACATTACCACTACTGTTTGGTGGCCTATACACAACTCCCACCAATGTTTTCCGCCCTTTGCTGTTTCTTAGCTACACCCAAACTGATTCCAGTTCTACATCATGATCTGCCAAGCCAAGATCTTTTATCTCTACCGTACCGATCTCATCCCTTATTAACAGCGCTACGCCACCTCCTTTTCCTTATTGTCTGTCCTTCCTAAATGTTGAGTACCCTGGAACATTCAGTTCCCAGCTTTGGTTACCCTGCAACCATGTCTCTGTAATGGCAATTACATCATACCCATTTACTTCTATTAGTGCCATTAATTCATTCACCTTGTTGCGAATGCTACGTGCATTTAGATAAAGTGCCTTCAACTTTGCCTGTTTAATATTTTTCTGCACTTTGACCCTCTTTACTGTTGGCCTTTGTTTCTGCTCCCTACTAGTTTTGCTGACTACTTTTCTAACTTGCACTTCCAGCTTTGTTTCACTCCATTCTGGGCCTACACTTAGGTTCCCAGCCCCGTGACAAACTAGTTTAAATCCTTCCCAACAGCACTAGCAAAGCCCCTGCGAGGATGTTGGTCCCGTTTCTGCCGAGGTGTAACCCGTCCAGCTTGTACAGGTCTCACCTTCCCCAGAATCGGTCCCAATGCCTCAGGAATTTAAATCAATCCCTCCTACACCATCTCTCCAGCCACGCATTCATCTGGTCTATTCTCCTATTTCTGCTCTCGCTAGCACGTGGCACTGGGAGTAATCCTGAGATTACTACCTTTGAGGTCCTGCTTTTCAATTTATTTCCTAGTTCCCTATATTCTGCTTGCAGGACCTTTCTGAAAATGTGAGCTGATAACAGGGCAGCAAGGGAAACCGGGCATCTAATACCTGCGTAAACAGGGCAAGTAACTGTGTACATAAGAACATAAGAAGTAGGAGCAGGAGTAGGCCATATGGCCCCTCGGGCCTGCTCCGCCATTCAATAGGATCATGGCTGATCCGAACCTAGACTCACGTCCATTTCCCTGCCCGCTCCCCATAACCCTTAATTCCCTTATCAGCTAGGAAACTGTCTATCTCCGTTTTAAATTTATTTAATGTCGCAGCTTCCACAGCTCTCTGAGGTAGCAAATTCCATAGATTTACTACCCTCTGAGTGAAGAAGTTTCTCCTCATCTCAGTTTTGAAATGGCAGCCCCTTATTCTAAGATTATGCCCCCTAATTCTAGTCTCACCCATCAGTGGAAACATCCTCCCCGCCTCCACCCGATCAAGCCCCCTCACAATCTTATATGTTTCGATAAGATCGCCTCTCATTCTTCTGAATTCCAATGAGTAGAGGCCCAACCTACTCAACCTTTCCTCATAAGTCAACCCCCTCATCTCCGGAATCAACCGAGTGAACCTTCTCTGA
The DNA here is from genome assembly GCA_030390025.1 of Squalus acanthias. Classification (NCBI taxonomy): domain Eukaryota; kingdom Metazoa; phylum Chordata; class Chondrichthyes; order Squaliformes; family Squalidae; genus Squalus; species Squalus acanthias. Next base: position 17,055,215 of record CM059432.1, on the reverse strand, counting down.
ACTGCCTCGAGAGCAAGTATATCTTTTCTTAAATATGGAAACCAAAACTGTACGCAGTATTCCAGGTGTGGCCTCACCAGTACCTTTTATAACTGAAGCAAGACTTCCCTGCTTTTATACTCCATCCCCCTTGCAATAAAAGCCAAGATTCCATTGGCCTTCCTGATCACCTGCTGTACCTGCATACTAACCTGTGTTTCATGCACCAGGACCCCCAGATCCCTTTGTACTGTAGCACTTTGCAGTTTCTTTCCATTTAGATAATAACTTGCTCTTTGATTTTTTCTGCCAAAGTGCATAACCTCACACTTTCCAACATTATATTCCATCTTCCAAATTTCCGCCCACTCACTTAGCCTGTCTATGTCCTTTTGCAGATTTTTTATGTCCTCACTCATTGCTTTTCCTCCCATCTTTGTATCGTCAGCAAACTTGGATATGTTGCACTTGGTCCCCTCCTCCAAATCGTTAATATAGATTGTATAGAGTTGGGGTCCCAGCACTGACCCTTGCGGAACACCACTAGTTACTGATTGCCAACCTGAGAATGAACCATTTATCCCAACTCTCTGATTTCTGTTAGATAGCCAATCTTCCACCCATGCCAGTATATTACCCCCAATCCCGTGATTTTTTATCTTGTGAAGTAATCTTTTGTGTGGCACCTTATCAAATGCCTTTTGGAAGTCCAAATACACCACATCCACTGGTTCCCCTTTATCCACCCTGTTTGTTACGTCTTCAAAGAATTCGAGCAAATTTGTCAAGCATGATTTCCCCTTCATAAAACTGCTGACTCTGTCCGATTAAATTATGCTTATCCAAATGTCCTGTTACTGCTTCCTTAATAATGGACTCCAACTTTTTACCAACCACAGATGTTAGGCTAACTGGTCTATAGTTTCCAGCCTTTTGTCTACCTCCCTTTTTAAATAAGGGCGTTACATTAGCAGTTTTCCAATCTGCTGGGACCTTTCCCGAATCCAGGGAGTTTGGGAAAATTACCACCAATGCATCCGCAACCTCTACCATTGCTTCTCTCAAGACCCTAGGATGTAAGCCATCAGGTCCAGGGGATTTATCCACCTTAAGTCCCATTATCTTACCGAGTACCATCTCCTTAGTGATTTTAATCGTGTTTAGCTCCTCCCCCCCAATAGCCCCCCGTTTGTCCAGTGTTGGGATATTTTTAGTATCCTCTACTGTAAAGACTGATACAAAATATTTGTTCAGCGTATTTGCCATCTCCGTGTTCCCCACTACTAATTTCCCGGTCTCGTCCTCTAAGGGACCAACATTCACTTTAGCCACCCTTTTTCTTTTTATATAACTGTAGAAACTCTTGCTATCTGTTTTTTATTTTTTGCTAGTTTACTTTCATAATCTATCTTCCCCTTCTTAATTAATCTTTTAGTTATTCTTTGCTGGCTTTTAAATGCTTCCCAATCTTCTATCCTCCCACTAGATTTGGCTACTTTATATGCCCTTGTTTTCAGTCGGATACTATCCTTTATTACTTTATTTAGCCACGGATGGCTGTCTTTTCTTTTACGCCTCTTTTTCCTAAGTGGAATATATTTTTCTTGAAAGTTGTGAAATACCTCCTTGAATGTACACCACTGCGCCTGTACCTTCTTACACCTTAATCTATTTTCCCAGTCCACCTTAGTCAACTCTGCTCTCATACCTTCATAGTCTCCTTTATTTAAGCTTAGTACGCTGGTTTGAGATCCAACTCTCTCACCCTCTAACTGAATTTGGAATTCAACCATGTTATGGTCACTCATTCCAAGGGGATCCTTTACTAGGACATTTTTTATTAATCCTGTCTCATTACACAGGACCAGATCTAAGATTGCCTGCCCCTGGTTGGTTCAGTAACATACTGCTCAAGGAACCCATCCCTAATGCACTCTATGAACTCTTCCTCAAGGCTGCCCTGCCCAATTTGATTTGTCCAGTCAATATGAAAGTTAAAATCTCCCATGATTATAGCTGTTCCCTTATTACAAGCCCCAACTATTTCCTGATTTATACTCCGACCAATAGAGTTACAACTGTTAGGAGGCCTATAGACTACGCCCACTAGTGACTTTTTCCCCTTATTATTCCTTATCTCTACCCAAACTGTTTCACCATCCTGATTCTTTGACCCAATATCATTTCTCACTATTGCAGTGATTCCATCCTTTATTAACATAGCCACCCCACCTCCCTTTCCTTCCTGTCTGTCCTTCCTAATAGTCAAATACCCCTGGATGTTTAGTTCCCAGTCATGGTCACCTCGCAGCCATGTTTCTGTAATGGCCACCAGATCATACCCATGTGTAGTTATTTGTACTGTCAACTCGTCTATTTTGTTACGAATGCTGCATGCATTCAGATAAAGAACTTTTAAACATGTTTTGTGACAATTTATTCCTGCTTTTACCCCCTTTACTACTTTACCTTTATCTTTATATATTCTGTCCCTTCCTGACACGCTCTGGTTTTTAATTTCCCCACTGCTAATTTGCTCTATTGCCTTCTCCGCTGACATTTTTATTCTTCGCTCTCTTGAAACCTCCCCCCCACTAATTAGTTTAAAGCCCTCTCTACAGCCCGAGTTATTCGATTCGCCAGGATTCTAGTCCCAGCACTGGCCAAGTGAAGTCCGTCCCAACAGAACAGCTCTCTCCCGTCCCAGTACTGGTGCCAGTGTCCCAAGAAGCAAAACCCATTTCTCCCACACCAGTCTTTGAGCCACGCATTTAACTCTCTGATTTTATTTACCCTAGCCAAATTTGCTCGTGGCTCAGGTAGTAATCCAGAGATTATTACCCTTGTGGTTCTGCTTTTTAATTTGGCCCCTAGCTGCTCATACTCCCTCAGCAGAACCTCTTTCCTTGTCCTATCTATGTCGTTGGTACCAACATGGACCACGACAACTGGATCCTCCCCCTCCCACTCCCACTCCAAGTTTCTCTCCAGCCCAGAGGAGATGTCCTTAACCCTGGCACCGGGCAGGCAACACAACCTTCGGGACTCTCGCTCTCGGCTGCAAAGAACCCTATCTATCCCCCTTATGATACTATCCCCTACCACTACAACATTTCTTTTTACTCCCCCGACTTGAATGGCCCCCCGTTCCACGGTGCTGTGGCCAGGTTGCTCATCCTCCCTGCAGTCCCTGCTCCCGTCCTCACAGGGAGTAAGAGCCTCGAACCTGTTGGACAAGAGCAAGGGCTGCGGCTCCTCCAACACTACCTCCTGGATCCCCGTACCTGCCTCACTCATAGTCACACCCTCCTGTCCCTGACCACGGACTACATCTGAATTAGTTAATCTAATTGGTGTGACTACTTCCTGGAACACGGAGTCCAGGTAACTCTCCCCCTCCCTGATGTGTCACAGTGTTTGAAGCTCGGACTCCAGCTCATCAACACGGAGCCGGAGTTCCTCGAGCAGCCAACACTTACTGCAAATGTGATCACCGTGAGCATCAATGGTGTCCACCAGCTCCCACATATTGCAGCAGTAACACATCACCTGCTCTCCCATTCTATGTAATTAATTAAATTTATTAATATTTTTTAAATACCCTCTGCCCCGCCTGATGAATATCACACCTTAGAAACTATAAACCACAGAGTTTAAGTTTAAAAAGAGAGAAATGCTCACCAACCAATTACTTACCTGCTTTCTGGTGACGTCACACCTCTATTATTTTTTACCTCTCTCCCTCCCTCCGAGTTCGGAGACTGGTCCCGCCTTACCTGGTCTCTGGAGCCTTTTAAACCCTCTGCCGCCGCCTCGCCTCATGCAGGTCCGCCGCCGCACCAGGAAGCTGACAAAGATGGAAAAAGGAAGGAACACCTCCCTCCCCGCACTCCCTCACTCACCAAACTCGCAGCTTAACACTCTGTTCCAATCTGCACTCCGTGACAAACTGCACTCTAGTCTCCCTTATTTTACTGCTGAGATTTAAATAAGTGAGCTCTCTGGCAGTTACAGAACCAGATTAGACCAGTTAATTAATTAATTACTCTCACCTGCTCTCCAGCACAGAGCTTGCTTAGCCCTGCCCAAGCCTGGAAGAAACTTAAACTTGGAACAGTAAATTTAAATGCTAATTGCAAGCACACAAGACTAAAATAAGAGATTAACCTTTAAGATTTACTCCCTCACTCACCAAACTCATAGATTAACACTCTGTTCCAATCTGCACTCTGTGACAAACTGCACTCTAGTCCACTGCACTGTATCTCCTTAACCGATCAGATACATAGATACATAGAAGATAGGAGCAGGAGTAGGCCATCCGGCCCTTCGAGCCTGCTCCGCCATTCAATGAGATCATGGCTGATCCTCCAATTCAGTATCCCGTCCCCGCCTTCTCTCCGTAACCCTTAACCCCTTTTGCCTGTAGAAATATATCTAATTCCCTCTTAAATATATTTAATGAGCTGGCGTACACTGCCCTCTGTGGCAATGAGTTCCACAGGTTCACCACCCTCTGAGTGAAGAAATTCCCCCTCATTTCTGTCCTAAATGGTTTAGCCCTTATCCTTAAATTATGTCCTCTAGTTCTGTTCTCACCCGCTAAGGGAAACATTCCTTCTGCATCTAGTCTGTCTAGACCTGTCAGAATTTTATACACTTCTATGAGGTCCCCTCTCAATCTTCTAAACTCCAGTGTGTACATCCCTAAACTACATAGTCTCTCCTCATAGGTCAATCCCGCCATTCCTGGTATCAGCCTGGTGAATCGCCGCTGCACCCCCTCCATGGCAAGAACATCTTTCCTCAGATGAGGCGACCAAAACTGTACACAGTACTCGAGGTGTGGTCTCACCAGTGCCCTGTACAGCTGCAGCAAGGTATCCCTGTTCCTGTATTCCAACCCTTTTGCTATGAAGGCCAGCATACCGTTTGCCTTCTTGACCGCCTGTTGCACCTGCATGCTCGCCTTCAGTGACTGGTGTACAAGAACACCCAGGTCTCTCTGTACTTCCCCCTCTCCCAATTTATTGCCATTTAAATAATAATTTGCCCTCCCGTTCCTGCACCCAAGGTGGATAACTTCGCACTTGTCCACATTATAGTGCATCTGCCATTTATCCGCCCAATCACCCAGTCTGTCCAAATCGCTCTGGAGCTTCCTGGTCTCCTCCTCTGAGCCCACCCCCCCTCCTAGTTTAGTGTCATCTGCAAATTTGGAAATGCTGCATCCGACTCCCTGATCCAGGTCATTAATGTAAATTGTGAACAGCTGGGGACCCAGGACAGATCCCTGTGGTACCCCACTTGTTACTGCCTGCCATTCAGAAAATGAGCCGTTTATTCCAACTCTCTGTTTTCTATCTGACAGCCAGTTCTCTATCCACGTCAATACTTTCCCCTTTATCCCATGAGCTTCAATTTTCCATGCTAATCTTTTATGTGGGACCTTGTCGAAGGCCTTTTGGAAGTCCAGGTACACCACATCTACTGGCTCTCCCCCATCTATTTTACCAGTTACTCCCTCAAAAAATTCCAATAGATTAGTCAAGCACGATTTACCCTTTGTAAATCCATGTTGACTCTGTCCTATCCTGTCCCCATTTGCTAAGTGCTCCGCTATTTCATCCTTAATGATGGACTCCAGCATTTTGCCCACAACTGATGTAAGGCTTACAGGTCTGTAATTACCTGCTTTTTCCCTACCCCCCTTTCTGAATAGTGGGGTAACGTTAGCTACCCTCCAATCCATGGGCACTGTTCCCGAGTCTAATGAATTTTGAAAAATCATACTTAGTGCATCCGCTATCTCTAGGGCCACCTCCTTCAGTACCCTAGGATGCATGTTATCAGGCCCTGGGGATTTGTCCGCCTTCAATCCCTTTAGCTTCCTTAACACCATATCCTTAGAGATATTGATTTGCGTCAGTTCCTCCTTTGCCAATGTCCCTATTTTTCCCGATATCCCAGGGAGGTTTTTTGTGTCTTCCTTCGTAAAGACTGACCCAAAGTATGCATTTAGTTGGTCTGCCATTTCCTTATTTCCCGTTATATATTCCCCCGTATCTGACTGCAATAGACCAACTTTGGTTTTCACCAGTCTTTTCCTCTTGATATACTTATAAAAGCTTTTGGAGTTAGTTTTTATATTTTCCGCCAGCTTGCTTTCGTAAGCTATTTTGCCCCTCTTGATTAAGCCCTTTGTCCTCCTTTGCTCTATCTTAAACTGTTCCCAATCTTCCGCTCTGGCGCTTTTTTTGGCTATTTTATACGCCCTATCTTTGGATTTTATGCTGTCTCTAATTTCCCCTGTTATCCACGGTTGAGTCACCTTTTTAGATTTCCTTTTATGCCAGATTGGTATAAACAATTTTTGCAATTTTGTCATTCTATCTTTAAATGCTTGCCATTGTTTATCTACCTCCAGTCCTCCCAGGAACGTTGTCCAATCAGACCTACTCAGTTCCCGTCTAATGGCATCATAAGTCCCCTTGTTTAAATTCAGGACCTTAGTCTCTGAGTCAATTTCTTCGCTCTCCATTTCGAGTGAGAAATCGATCATGTTATGATCGCTCTGACCCAAGGGTCCCCGTACAACAAGATTACTAATTAGTCCCTTCTCATTGCACAGTACCCAGTCCAATATAGCCTGTTCCCGAGTTGGTTCCTCGACATATTGATCCAGATAACCATCCCTTAAACACTCAAGGAATTCCTCCTCCTCATTATTTTTACTGATTAGGCTAGTCCAATCTATATGTAAGTTAAAGTCACCTATGATGACAGCTGTGCTCTTATTGCACGCTTCTCTAATTTCCCTCGTGATGCCCTCCCCAACCTCTATTTTACTATTTGGAGGCCTATATACCACTCCTATTAATGTTTTTCGCCCCTCGCTATTTCTTAGCTCCACCCATATAGATTCTGTATTAACTGAGTTAATATCCTTCCTTTCAATTGCATTTATCCCCTCTTTTACCAGCAATGCTACCCCTCCTCCCTTTCTTTTTTGTCGATCCTTCCTAAATACTGAATACCCCTGTATGTTAAGCTCCCAGCCCTGCTCACCCTGCAACCATGTTTCCGTAATCCCAATTAGATCATAATTATTAACCTCTATTTCCACAGCTAATTCATCTACCTTGTTCCTGATGCTTCTCGCATTAAGGTATAAAACCCTCAGGCTTTTTTTATGCTCACATTTTTTATGAATTAGTTTGGCCCTTTGTTTTTTGTTCCTCACCCTTTTACCATTTATTTCTGTCTGCCTTTCACTTTCCTCTATTTCACTACATAGGTTTCTAGCCCCCTGCCATACTAGTTTAAATGCTCCCGAACTGCTTTATCAAAAATTACCCCGAGAACATCAGTTCCATCTTTGCACAGGTGTAGACCGTCCCTTTTGTATAGGTCACACCTACCACAAAACTGGTTCCAATGCCTCAAAAATTTAAAACCCTCCCTCTTACACCACTGCTCAAGCCACGTATTTAGCCTAACTATCCTGTTCTCTGTACTCTTACTAGCACGTGGCACTGGTAGTAATCCAGAGATTACTACCTTCGAGGTCCTACTTTTTAGCTTGGCTCCTAACTCCCTAAATTCTACTTGTAGGACCTCTTCCCTTTTTTTAGCTACGTCGTTGGTACCAACATGTATCACGACAACTGGCTGTTCCCCCTCCCCCTCCAGAATGTTCTGCACCCGCGCCGAGACATCCTTGACCCTTGCACCAGGGAGGCAACATACCATCCTGGAGTCTCGGTCGCGACCACAGAAACCCCTATCTATTCCCCTTACAATCGAATCCCCTATTACTATAGCCCTGCCACCTTTTTCCCTCCCTTCTTTGCAACAGAGCCAGTCATGGTGCCATGAGCCTGGCTGCTGGTGCCTTCCCCCGATGAGTCATCCCCCCCGACAACAGCACCTAAGGCGGTGAACCTGTTGCTAAGGGAGACAACCCCAGGGGATTTCTGCACTACCTTCCTGCCCTTGCTCTGCCTTTTGGTCACCCATGTACTATCTACGCTGGCCTTAACCTGCGGTGTGACCAACTCACTAAATGTGCTATCCACAACCCTCTCAGAATCGTGGATGCTCCAAAGTGAGTCCATCCGCAGCTCAAGGGCCGTCATGCGGTCCCACATGAGCTGCAGCTGGACACACTTCCCGCACACATGGTTGTCAGGGCCACAGGAAGCGTCCCTGATTTCCCACATGTTACAGGAGGAGCATGACACAGGTCCGAGCTCTACTGCCATGACTTAACCCTTATATTACTTTTTAATTTTCTGGTTTTAGTTTATTTATTGACTTTTGTTTTCCCGAAGCTTACTTAGACCAATGTATACTGTACTCCTCTTATTCCTTTTTAAACTAACCAAATCCCACTAGTTTTAGTTTTACTTTCTAGGAAGGTTTGAGGAAAGTACTTACCAGTTAGTCTTACCTCCCTGGTCTTTCGCTGACTTCCCGGTCTTGTGTCCCCTTGGTCCTACGCCGACTTCCCGCTCCTCCCGGTAACCGTCCTGCCCTGCTGAAAAGAAACTGAGACCAAAAAATTTGTGACCTCAGATTGAAGGGATTCTGAAATTAACAGCGCAAAGTCTGATAAGAAAGTGTAAGAATGGTTGAGTTCAATGTCAAATCAGGTACAGAAAGAGAAATAAAGAGAGATTGGATTAAGAGAGAAAGAAAAAGTAAAAAGATTGTTTTAATTTAAAAAAAATTAAATCTCCAACAACAATTAAAACCTGAAAGAATGAGACTCTACATTTGTAATAGTTAATTCTCAGTGCCAGAAAGGTTGACTGGCAGTAATTAACACTTATCACATTGTTAAAAGCGTACTTAGACTGAAATGACTTGACGTAACTTCCTGTGGAGAGCTTACTTCATATCTACAATGCAAGTAGAGGAGCTTCACGCCACTCAATGCATGTGAATGGGGAGCCAGACAGCAAGATACCGTTTTTGCAAAGCTAACAGCAGAGCAACGTATCTCCGACAGCGTCTTTTCGATTTCCGTGTTTAATCGTGCATCTGCCCTCGCCTGAAGTTGCTGTGGCATTTGCACATAAATAACGGTGAGTGCTATTCGCCTCGCCATTATTTTGACAGCAAATTTTGGGCCAATCACTTCAGTGCAGTATTGAGGGAGTGCTGCACTGTTGGAGGTGCTGCTGTCAGATGAGACGTTAAACCAAGGTCCTGTCTGCCTTCATAGGTGGATGTAAAAGATCCCATGGCACTATTCTGTTGGGACGGGCTCCACTTAAACTGGAGCTCGAACCAGTGTCCTAACGAATCGAATAACTAGGGCAGTAGACAGGGCTTTAAACTAATGAAGGGGCGGCATGTGGGAGGATTCAGGAAAGAGTAAATTTAAAAGCAGCAAGGGAAATGTCAAGGCTCCAGAGCAGAGCAGAGTTTAGAGTAAAATAAGCAGAGTGGGTCAGGAAAGGACAGAAAAAGTAATAAATGTAATCAGGCATCAGTGACTAAGGTGACATCAGGGAAAAATAGAAAAAAGTCAAAGCTAAAGGCACTATATCTGAATGCCCGAAGCATTCGCAACAAAATAGATGAATTAATAACGCAGATAGAAATGAATAGGTTTGATCTAATAGGCATTACGGAGATGTGGTTGCAAAGTGACCAAGGTTGGGAACTAAATATTCCAGGATACTTAACTTTTAGAAGAGATAGGCAAAATGGAAAAGGAGGAGGGTAGCCCTGATAATAATGGATAGGATAAAGACAGTAGAGAGAAAGGATCTTGGCTTGGAAAATCAAGAAGTAGAATCAGTTTGGATGGAGCTAACAAACAGCAAGGGGCAGAAAACATTGGTGGGAGTTGTTAACAGGCCCCCAGACAGTTGTAATGTAGGGCAGAGTATAAATCTAGTATTGTGCAATGAGAAAGGGTTAATTAATAACTTTGTAGTAAAGAGGCCTTGAGGGAAGAGTGACCATAATATGATAGAATTTTATATTGAGTTTGAAAGTGATTTAGTTAGGTCCGAAACTAGGGTCTTAAATCTAAACAAAGCAAACTACGTAGGTATGAGGGGCGAGTTGGCTAAGGTAGATTGGGAAGCTACATTAAAAGATATGACAGTAGACAGGCAATGGCTAGCATTTAAAGAATTAATACATAATTTACAACAAATATACATTTCTTTAAGGCACAAAAACCCCACAGGAAAAGTGGCTAAGAGAAGTTAAAGATAGTATTAGATCAAAGGAAGAGGCTTATAATGTTGCCAAAAAAGTAGTAAGCCTGAGGATTGGAAGGATTTTAGAATTCAGCAAAGAAGGGCCAAGAAATTGATATGGAAAGAAAAAAAGAGAGTAAATTAGCAAGAGACATAAAAACAGGTTGTAAACGTTTCTATAGGTATGGAAATAGGAAGAGATTAGTGAAAGTAAACGTGGGCCCATTAGAGACAGGAAAATTATAATAGGCAATAAGGAAATGGGGTTTAAACTAATTTGTCAGGGGGATGGGAAAAAGGGCTGTCGTCCAGGAGTCAGTGGTGAGTGTAGGGAGGTACTGAGGAGGGTATCAAGGTCGCAGGAATGTACCGGCAGACAGGAAGGTGGCTTGAAGTGTGTCTACTTCAATGCAAGGAGCATCCGGAATAAGGTAGGAGAACTTGGAGCGTGGATTGGTACTTGGGACTACGATGTGGTGGCCATTACGGAGACATGGTTAGAACAGGGACAGGAATGGTTGTTGGAAGTTCCGGGGTATAGATGTTTCAGTAAGAGTAGGGAAGGTGGTAAGAAAGGTGGAGGAGTAGCATTGTTAATCAAGGATAGTTTAACAGCAGCAGAAAGGCAGTTCGAGGGGGATCTGCCGTCTGAGGTAATATGGGCTGAAGTTAGAAATAGGAAAGGAGCGGTCACGTTGTTAGGAGTTTTCTACAGGCCCTCAAATAGTAATAGAGATGTGGAGGAAGAAATTGCAAAGCAGATTATGAATAGGTGTGGAGGTCACAGAGTAGTTGTCATGGGTGACTTCAACTTTCCAAATATTGATTGGAACCTTTATAGGTCAAACAGTTCGGATGGGATAGTTTTTGCACAGTGTGTGCAGGAGGGTTTCCTGACACAATATGTGGATTGGCCGACAAGAGGTGGGGCCACATTGGATTTGGTACTGGGTAATGAACCGGGCCAAGTGTTTGATTTGTATGTGGGACAGCACTTTGGAGATAGTGACCACAATTCGGTGACTTTCACTATTGCAATGGAGAGGGATAGGGCCATACGGCAGGGCAGGGTTTATAATTGGGGGAGGGGTAATTATGATGCGATTAGGCAAGAATTAGGGAGCATAAGATGGGAACAGAAACTATCAGGGAAAGGCACAAACGAAAAGTGGAGCTTTTTCATGGAGCAATTACTGCGTGTCCTTGATAGGTATGTCCCTGTCAGGCAGGGAGGAAATGGCCGAGTGAGAGAACCATGGTTCACAAAAGAGGTTGAATGTCTAGTCAAGAGGAAAAAGGAAGCGTATGTAAGGATGAGAAAACAAGGTTCAGTTGGGTCGATTGAGGGGTACAAGGTAGCAAGGAATGAGCTAAAAAAAGAGCTTAGGAGAGCTAGGAGGGGGCATGAGAAGTCCTTGGTGGGTCGGATCAAGGAAAACCCCAAGGCTTTTTACTCTTATGTGAGAAATAAAAGAATGACCAGGGTGAGGGTAGAGCCGGTCAAGGACAGTAGTGGGAACTTGTGCATGGAGTCAGAAGAGATAGGAGAGGTGATGAATGAATACTTTTCGTCAGTGTTCACCGAGGAGAGGGGCCATGTTTTTGAGGATGAGAGTGTGATAAAGGTGGATAGGCTGGAGGAGGTAGATGTTCTGAGGGAAGATGTTTTAGCAATTTTGAAGAACCTGAGGGTCGATAAGTCCCCTGGGCCAGATGGGATATATCCTAGGATTCTTTGGGAGGCAAGGGAGGAGATTGCAGAGCCTTTGGCTTTGATCTTTGGGTCCTCACTGTCCACGGGGATGGTGCCAGAGGACTGGAGAGTGGTGAATGTTGTTCCTCTCTTCAAGAAAGGAAATAGGAATGACCCTGGTAATTATAGGCCGGTTAGTCTTACTTCGGTGGTTGGTAAGATAATGGAAAAGGTCCTGAGGGATAGGATTTATGACCATTTGGAAAGATGCAACTTAATCCGGGATAGTCAACACGGATTCGTGAAGGGTAAGTCTTGCCTAACAAATTTGATTGAATTCTTTGAGGAGGTAACTAAGTGTGTAGATGAAGGTAGAGCAGTTGATGTCGTATACATGGATGGCGTTTGATAAGGTTCCCCATGGTCGGCTCATGAAGAAAGTAAGGAGTTGTGGGATAGAGGGAAATTTGGCTGATTGGATAAGTAACTGGCTATCTCATAGAAGGCAGAGGGTGGTGGTGGATGGAAAATTTTCGGACTGGAGACCAGTTACCAGCGGTGTGCCACAGGGGTCGGTGCTGGGTCCTCTGCTGTTTGTGATTTTTATCAATGACTTGGAGGAGGGGACTGAAGGGTGGATCAGTAAATTTGCTGATGACACCAAGATTGGTGGAGTAGTGGATGAGGTGGAGGGCTGTTGTAGGCTGCAAAGAGACATTGATAGGATGCAGAGCTGGGCCGAAAAATGGCAGATGGAATTTAACCCTGATAAGTGCGAGGTGATTCATTTTGGTAGGGCAAATTTGAATAAGGATTACAGGGTCAACGGCAGGGTTCTGAGGAACGTGGAGGAACAGAGGGATCTGGGGGTTCATATCCACAGATCTCTGAAGGTTGCCACTCAAGTGGATAGAGCAGTAAAGAAGGCCTATAGTGTGTTAGCGTTTATTAACAAGGGGTTTGAGTTTAAGGGGTAAAAATTCAGTTGGTTGCGCCTCCCGTTAGCGCCTTAAGAGGGCGCTAATGGGGCGCAAAGCCCCTAACACCCGGGCGCAGCGATGTTTGCGCCGCTCGGGAACTTAACTAGACATTGTGCGGCGGCGCTAAACTTTACCGCTGCGACCACCTGCGCGCGCAGATTGTGACGTCATTCCATGGTGCAACGCCCTTGTGGCGCCCCGGAGCGGAAATTGAGTGGCGCCCCCTGCCTTACCGCCTGGCGCATCCAACGACCGGAAGACTGGAACGCTATCAATCGCTGTGGGGCTGGGGGGGGGGCGCTATTTAAAGGGGGCCTCTTCCTGTCTTTTTCTGTGGTTGACATTTTTGCACCACTCGTTCTGAGAGAGAGAGAGAGATTCGGAGAGAGAGAAAGAGAGACTTCTGCATTGAGTCAACGCTTTGTGAGGTAGTTTTGCCTACTGATCCTAACAGTTGGCCCCCCCCGGCTTTAAGAACTGGCCGGCGCCAGTGTGTCTGTGTTCCCTCGCTAACTGGCAGCACCTGCGCTGCGCTCGCGCGCTGAGTTAGCGCCTCACTGCTCGGCCTTTGCGCCTTAAGACAGGTGTGCAGCACCTGATTTAGCGCTCCACTCACCTCCCGGGGCGGTAAAAGTGAAGTTTCCGGTCAGTGGCGATAATTAGCGCCAGGCGCTAATATTTGCGTCCAGACGATATTTGCGCCCCAAACGGGGCGCGACCTAATTTTTCCCCCTAAGAACCATGAGGTTATGCTGCAACTGTACAGGACCTTGGTGAGACCACATTTGGAATATTGTGTGCAGTTCTGGTCACCTCACTATAGGAAGGATGTGGAAGCATTGGAAAGAGTGCAAAGGAGATTTACCAGGATGCTGCCTGGTTTGGGGGGGAGGTCTTATGAGGAAAGATTGAGGGAGCTAGGGCTTTTCTCTTGAGAGCGGAGGAGGATGAGAGGCGACTTAATAGAGGTTTATAAGATGATGAGGGGGATAGATAGAGTGGATGTTCAGAGACTATTTCCTCGGGTGGATGTAGCTGTTACAAGGGGGCATAACTATAAGGTGCATGGGGGGAGATATAGAAGGGATGTCCGAGGTAGATTCTTTACTCAGAGAGTGGTTGGGGTGTGGAATGGACTGCCTGCTGTGATAGTGGAGTCGGACACTTTAGGAACTTTCAAGCGGTTATTGGATAAGCACATGGAGCACACCAGAATGATAGGGAGTGGGATAGCTTGATCTTGGTTTCGGACAATGCTCGGCACAACATCGAGGGCCAAAAGGCCTGTACTGTGCTGTACTGTTCTATGTTCTATGTTTTAAATACTTTGTATCTGTCTTCACAGTTGAAGAAACAAAAAACATTCTGGAAATAATGCGGAACCAAGGGTCTAGAGAGAAGGAGGAACTTAAAGAAATAAGTATAAGTAAAGAAATAGTACTGGAGAAATTAATGGGACTGAGTGGCGACAAATCCCCTGGACCTGACGACCTGCATCCTAGGGTTTTAAAAGAGGTAGCTGCAGAGATAATGAATGCCCTGGTATTAATCTTCCCGAATTCCCTAGATTCTAGAACAGTCCCCAAGGATTGGAAGGTAGCAAACATAACCTCGCTATTTAAGAAAGGAGGAAGAGAAAAAATGGGGAACTATAGGTCAGTTAGCCTGACATCAGTAGTAGACAAAATGCTAGAATCTATTAATAGGGATGTGGTAACAGGGCACTTAGAAAATCGTAATGGCCCAGAAATTAAAGACTGAGTGTTGACGCGGGGGTAAGGCTTCCCCGCGATATCTCACTCCGCGCCTACCTTTTTCCTCCGGGCCCACACGAACTTTAGTTTCAAGGCTGCAGCTGTGCAGTGCTTGCGTGACCCAGAGACGCAATTAATTCGTGCGAGCTCTGGGATCACGTGATTCAGTTAGAGCCAATGGCAGCACACCATCTTTCATTCATAGTTTTGACAGGAAGACCTGTCAAAGCTATGAATAATATACCCCCCCAAAAGAACAGCTAAACCTCAATTAAATTTTTTTTAAAAGCCATCACATTAATAAAATAAGTATAGTTAAATAAATTAACCACTTTAAACAAAAAATTAAATTTTTGAAAAAATTTAAAATCTTTTTAAAAGTTATAAAAATAAACTTACCTTTCTTTAAAGTCTCTAAAAAAGATAAACCTGTTGAAAATTTTTTTAAATAATACTTAATTAACTACTTACCTTGTTAAAAGAGGGTCTTACGCCTCCTTTCTTTATGTGTAAAATCTTCCATGCTTACCTGCGCGTTCAAAGCACTAAGTGCACTGCGTACGCGCAGCCTGTAGCGCACACGCGGTTCACCTAGGAACCGCCCCCTTTTGAATTCACGAAGTGCCGGTTTCCCGCGCATGCGCAGTGCATGCTGGAAACCGGCAATTGGAGACCTAAAACGCGAGAGTACACAATGCGTACTCTCGCGTATTAGGTCTAATTTTCGGGCCACAATGATTCGGCAGAGTCAACATGGTTTTATGATGTAACTAGTAGGATGGATAAGGGGGAACCAGTGGATGTAGTGTGTTTGGATTTTCAAAAAGCATTCGATAAGGTGCCACACAAGAGGTCATTACACAAAATTAGGACTCATGGGATTGGGGGTAATATATTAGCATGGATTGAGGATTGGTTAATAGACAGAAAACAGAGAGTGGGAATAAACGGAACTTTTTCAAATTGGCAGGCTGTAGCTAGCAGGGTACCGCAAGGATCAGTGCTTGGGCCTTAGCTATTCACAATCTATATTAATGACTTAGATGAAGGGACTGAGTGTAACATATCCAAGTTTGCTGATGATACAAAGTTAGGTGGGAAAGTAAGCTGTGAGGAGGTCGCAAAGAGACTGCAGAGAGATATAGACAGGTTGACTGAGTGGGCAAGAACATGGCAAATGTGAGGTTATTCACTTTGGTCGGAAGAATAGAAAAACAGAATATTTTTTAAATGGTTAGAAACTATTAAACGTTGGTGTTCAGAGAGATTTGGGTGTCCTAACACAAGAAACACAGAGTTAGCATGCAGGTACAGCAAGCAATTGGGGAAGCAAATGGTATATTAGCTTTTGTTACAAAGGGATTAGACTATAAGAGTAAAGAAGTCTTACTACAATTATACAGGGCATTGGTGAGGCCACACCTGGAGTACTGTGTACAGTTCTGGGGGGAAAAATTTGGTTGATTTGCGCCTCCCGTTAGCGCCCTGTTAGGGCGCTTAAGGGGCGCAAAGCAACTAGCGCCCAGGCACGGCGCCACTAACGCCTCCCGCGAATTTCAGCGGGAGGTTAACGGCAGTGGTAATCGTTAGCGCCCCGCGGCGCTGCGCCTACGGCGATGACATCATCGCTGTGCGCAACGCCCCACTCGCGCCTCGGTCGCGATCTTCGGTAGCGCCCCCTGACTTACTGCCAGACGCTATGTCTAACAGGCCTACCTGCGGCCGGGGCACGGCAAATTAAACGGGAGGTGCCGTGCGGCCATTTTTGTTGCTGGCCGCCTGCCAGCACCTGCCCCCATTGCTGTCCCCGGCCTCCTGTGCAGCCCCCACCCACCACCGCTGGTTGCCGGCTGCGCTCCGTGAGCCCAGCACTCCTCTTGAGTGCTGGGCTCTTTTGCCAGCACTCCAATTCTTGGTGGCCCAGCTGGGCCCCAGGTCCTCCCCTTTAATAAGGGGAGGAAGCCCTGTGGTGCGACGTGGTGCTGCGGCACGAAGCGCCGCGATATTCACTCGCAGCGCAGCAAGAGGGAGGGGGAGCGCTTCCTGCAGCGCCCCGCCTCCCTATTGGGGCGCTACCAGTGAATTTCGGGCACGGGGGTGCTAACCTTTTTGGGGCGCTAAAACCCCCTGGTCTCCTTACCTAAGGAAAGACGTGCTTGCCTTAGAGGGAGTGCAACGAAGGTTCACTAGACTGGTTCCTGGGATGAGAGGAAGTGCCCTATGAGGAGAGATTGAGTCGACTCAGCCTATATTCCCTAGAGTTTAGAAGAATGAGAGGTGATCTCATTGAAACATCTAAAATTCTTAAGGAGCTTGACAGGGTTAATGCTGAGAAAATGTTTCCCCTGGCTGGGGAATCTAGAACACAGGGGCACAGTCTCAGAATAAGGGGTCGGCCATTTAGGACTGAGAGGAGGAGAAATTTCTTCACTCAAAGGGTTGTGAATCTTTGGAATTCTCTACCCCAGAGAGCTGTGGATGCTCAGTCGTTGAGTATATTCAAGACCGAGGTCGATAAATTTTTGGGAACTAAGGGAATTAAGGGATATGGGGATAGTGCGGGAAGGTGGAGTTGAGGTAGATCAGCCATGATCTTGTTGAATGGCGGAGCAGGCTCGAAGGGCCAAATGACCTACTCCAGCTCCTATGTTTTATGTTCGTATTTCGATGAAGAGATGGGGAATTCTCCCCGGTCCAATATTTATCCTTCAACCAACATCACTAAAAAGATGTTCATTAACTGTTTGAGATCTTGCTGTGCATAAAATGGCTGCTGTGTTTCCTACATTACAACAGTACTTGAAAATTTGGCTGTAAAGTACTTTGGGATGTCCTGAGGTCGTGAAAGGTGCTAAATAAATGCAAGTTATTTCTTTCCAAAATCTTATACTAATGGATCTCATGGGAAGTCTGGAAGTATGGCAGCAGCTTAGTAAGGGAACGATTGAGGTTGTAGCAGTGAAGGAAAGGATAACAAGTTAGAGCTACTGTTCTTTAAATATTAATAGATAAATGTAATAGAACACCTTTTTGATTCATGAAAAGTTAGAGTATTGTTCTCCCTGTTTTATGTGCCTCTTTTGTCTTTGTATTTTTTATCTTGTGTCTTTGTTCTATTTTCTGGTTGTCTCTTTAGTTTCTGTCATTTTCTTTTGTAATTCTTTCTCTGTTCTGTTTTTCTGTCTCTCTGTTATTCTTTTACCTTCTCTCTGTTTTCTTTTGGTCGGTGGTGGGTATGGGTGCCAATTGGTAGGAGATACAGGTGGTGATTCAGGGAGGGATCCAGCCAGGTCTGCAGGCAGGTTTCAGGTTGTGGGTGGGGTGAGGACTACAGCAATGGGTGCAGGTGGCCCTTGACATTATGGCTGATGGATAACAAGCCATTAAGGCAAAAGCAGAAAGTAATGTGAAGGGAATGGTGCTCTACTCCTGTTGCCTAATGTCTGCTGCCTTAGCCCCACATGATGTCACCTTCTCACCATCTGTTCATTCCCATTACCTTTCCTATCCCTTCCAACCACACCCTCCCCCTTGCTCCACTTATACCTATTCCCTCCTCTGTCTCACTCACTCTGACCCGTTCCCCATCACTACTATCCCCTCCCGCTCAATCCCATCCTAACCCCTCAGCGCCCATTCCATCGTGCTCACCCTCATACTCAGCATTATTGACTCCCCTGTCCTTCCTTCCTTCTTCAACCTCACCTGCATGCTTTGCCTAATCTCATTGCTCCTATCAGTTCCCCGACTGATGCTGTTCTTACCACATCTTCCTGGTGTGTCACATTGCCTTCACATAGGATAAATATCCCCTTCTGCCGCATCCTCTTCTTCAATCCCCGAACCACCTCTTGTCTCATTTCCTCCATTCCCTAATACCCCAATCCCTTTCTCCCTTACCCCTATCCAAGTTGCGCCCTTCCCTTACCTGTTTATCAACCCTGTTCCCCATCTTTCAGTCAACAATCACGTTACTCCATCTTTCTGATCCTTCTAACACAATTACTGTTTCCTCCCTCAATCCCACTACCCGAACCAGATTTCTAAGCACTAAACTGCAAAATACTTCTTTTTTTATAGCACTATTAAGTGCTTTGAAAAACAAAAAATCTCAGTTTTCCAGCTTAGTGGTGAGATACTACTGAGGAATGGGGTAACCATTAAAATGGCAACATGAATAGCCTGGCAACACATCAGGTACGGTAGCACAGTGGTAATGTTACTGGACTAATAATCCAGAGGATTGCACTAATGATCGAGAGACGTAAATTCAAATCCCAACATGGCAGCTGCGGAATTTAAATTCAGTGAATTAAATAAAAAGGTAGTACAGGAAACTCTTTATTAACCGGCACCGACGGGACCGGCGTGGTGCCGGTTAATCAAAAAGTCCGGATAACGGAGAGTTATATCTCCCAACGTACGAGAGCCCCGTACACATTGACATGCGCCTGCATTCGGAGCTCCGTCTCCCCGGGGACCGCCAGCTGACCATCTGTCGTGTCCGCTGCCTACCCGGGCTGCACATTCCCCTCCCAATCTACACGCTCCGATACAAGGCAAACGCCTCGGGTGTTTTTTAAAGTTAATTTTAAACGAGAGATGAAGGAAAACCCCGGTTACCTACTCAAGAATTTTGCTGGTTAAGAGAGATTTCCGGATATTTGGGTGCCGGTTAATAAAGAGTTTCCTGTATCAGTAATGGTGGCCATGAAATTACCAGATTGTCGTAAAAACCCATCTGGTTCACTAATGTCCTTTAGGGAAGGAAATCTGCCATCCTTTCCTGGCCTATATGTGACTCCAGACCTACAGCAATGTGGTTGACTCTTAACTGCCCTCTGAAATGGCCTAGCAAGCCACTCAGTTGTAACAAACCATTACAAAAAACAATAATAAGAGTAAAAGTGGACAGACCAGCCAGCATCGACCTAGGCACCAGCTTCGGACATGACAACGGCACACCAAGCCCAGTCGACCCTGCAAAGTCCTCCTCACTAACATCTGAGGACTTGTGCCAAAATTGCGAGAGTTGTCCCACAGACTAGTCAAGCAACAGCCTGACATAGTCATACTCACAGAATCATACCTTTCAGCCAATGTCCCAGACTCCTCCATCACCATCCCTAGGTATGTTCTGTCCCACCAGCAAGACAGACCCACCAGAGGTGAAGGCACAGTGGTATACAGTGGGTAGGGAGTGGCCCTGGGAGTCCTCAACATTGACTCAGACCCCATGAAGTCTCATGGCTTTAAGTGAAGCATGGGCAAGGAAACCTGCTGATTACCACCTACCGCCCTCCTTCAGCTGATGAATCAGTACTTTTTTATTCGTTCCTGGAATGTGGGCGTCGCTGGTAAAGCCAGCATTTATTGGCCATCTCTAATTGCCCTTGAGAAGGTGGTGGTAAGCCGCCTTCTTGAACCGGTGCAGTCCGCGTGGTGAAAGTACTCCCACAGTGCTGTTAGGGAGGGAGTTCCAGGATTTTGACCCAGCGACTATGAAGCAACGGTGATATATTTCCAAGTCCGGATGGTGTGTGACTTGGAGGGGAACTTGGAGGTGATGGTGTTCCCATGCACCTGCTGTCCCTGTCCTTCGAGGTGGTAGAGGTCATGGGCTTGGGAGGTGCTGTTGAAGAAGCCTTGGTGAGTTGCTGCAGTGCATTTTGTAGATTGTACACACTGCAGCCACAGTGCACCGGTGGTGGAGGGAGTCATTGTTTAAGGTGGTGGATGGGGTGCCAATCAAGCGGGCTGCTTTGTCCTGGATGATGTCAAGCTTCTTGAGTGTTGTTGGAGCTGCACTCATCCAGGCAAGTGGAGATTATTCCATCACACTCCTGACTTGTGCCTTGTAGATGGTGGAAAGGCTTTGGGGAGTCAGGAGGTGAGATACTCGCTGCAGAATACCCAGCCTCTGACCTGCTCTTGTAGCCACAGTATTCATGTGGCTGATCCAGTAAAGTTTCTGGTCAATGGTGACCCCCAGGATTTTGATGTTCGGGGATTCAGCGATGGTAATGCCGTTGAACGTCAAGGAGTGGTGGTTAGATGCTCTCTTGTTGGAGATACTTCTCAATGTTGAACACCACTTGGAAGTACTTGAGCACTACCTGAGGGTAGCAAGGGCACAGAATGTATTCTGGGTGGGGGACTTCAATGTCCATCACCAAGAGTGGCTCGGCAGCACCACTACTGACTGAGCTGGCCGAGTCCTGAAGGACGTAGCTGCCAGACTGGGCCTGCCGCAGGTGGTGGGAGAACCAACATGAGGGAAAAACCTACTTGACCTCGTCCTCACCAATCTACATGTCGCAGATGTATCTGTCCATGACAGTATTGGTAGCAGTGACCACCGCACAGTCCTTGTGGAGACGAAGTCCCGTCTTCACACTGAGCACACACTCCACCGTGTTGTGTGGCACTACCAACGTGCTAAATGGGATAGATTCAGAACAGATCTAGCAGCTCAAAACTGGGCATCCATGAGGTGCTGTGGGCCATCAGCAGCAGCAGAATAGTATTCCACCACAATCTGTAACCTCATAGCCCGGCATATCCCTCACTCTACCATTACCATCAAGCCAGGGGACTAACCCTGGTTCAGTGAGGAGTTCAGAAGAGCATGCCAGGAGCAGCACCAGGCGTACCTAAGTATGAGGTGCCAACCTGGGGAAGCTGCAACACAGGATTACATGCATGCTCAACAGCGGAAGCAGCATGCTGTAGACAGAGCTAAGCTAAGCTAACCAACGGATCAGATCAAAGCTCTGCAGTGCTGTCACATCCAGTCGTGAATGGTGGTGGACAATTAAACAACTAATGAGAGGAAGAAGCTCCATGAATATCCCCATCCTCAATGATGGTGAAGCCCAGCATGTGAGTGCAAAAGACAAGGCTGAAGCATTTGCAACCAGCTTCAGACAAAGGGCTGAGTGGATGATCTATCTCGGCCTCCTCCTGAGGTCCGCACCATCACAGAAGCCAGTCTTCAGCCAATTCAATTCACTCCACGTGATATCAAGAAACGGCTGAGCGCACTGGATACAGCAAAGGCTATGGGCCCCAACAACATCCTGGCAATCGTGCTGAAGACTTGTGCTCCAGAACTAGCTGCGCCTCTAGCCAAGCTGTTCTGGTACAGCTACAACACTGGCATCTACCTGACAGTGGGAAAACTGCCCAGGTATGTCATGTCCACAAAAAGCAGGACAAATCCAATCTGGACAATTACTGCCCCATCAGTCCACTCTCAATCATCAGCAAAGTGATGGAAGGTGTTGTCGACAGTGCTATCAAGTGACACTTACTCACCAATAACCTGCTCACCGATGCTCAGTTTCAGTTCCGCCAGGACCACTCGGCTCCAGACCTCATTACAGGCTTGGTGCAAACATGGACAAAAGAGCTGAATTCCAGAGGTGAGGTGAGAGTGACTGCCCTTGACATCGAGGCAGCATTTGACCAAATGTAGCATCAAGTAGCCTTAGTAAAATTGAAGTCAATGGGAATCAGGGGGAAAATTCTCCACTGGCTGGAGTCATACCTAGCACAAAGGAAGATGGTCGTGGTGTCGGAGGCAAATCAACTCAGCCCCAGGACATTGCTGCAGGAGTTACTCAAGGCAGTGTCCTAGGCCCAACCATCTTCAGCTGCTTCATCAATGACCTTCCCTCCATTATGTCAGAAATGAGGATGTTCGCTGATGAGTGCAAAGTGTTCAGTTCCATTCGCAACGCCTCAGATAATGAACCAGTCCATGCCCATATGCAGCAAGACCTGGACGACATTCAGGCTCGGACTGATAAGTGCCAAGTAACATTTGCGCCACACAAATGTCAGGCAATGACTATCTCCAATAAGAGAGAGTCTAACCACTGCCCCATGACATTCAACGGGATTACCATCGGCGAATCCCCCACCATCTACATCCTGGGGGGTCACCATTCACCTGAAAATTAACTGGACCAGCCACATAAATAGTGTGGCAACAAGAGCAGAGGCTGGGTATTCTGTGACAAGTGTCTCACCTCCTGACTCCCCAAAGCCTTTCCACCATCTACAAGGCACATGTCAGGAGTGTGATGGAATACTCTTCACTTGCCTGGATGACTGCAGCTCCAATAACACTCAAGAAGATTGACATCATCCAGTACAAAGCAGCCCACTTGTTTGGCACACCACCCACCACCTTAAACATTCACTCCCTCCACCACCGACCGGCGCAATGTGGCTGCAGTGTGTACCATCTACAAGATGCACTGCAGCAACTCACCAAGGCTTCTTCGAAAGCACCTCCCAAACCTGCAACATCTACCACCTAGAAGGACAAGGGTAGCAAGCGCATGGGAACACCATCACCTCCAAGTTCCTCTCCAAGCCACACAGCATCCTGACTTGGAAATATGTCGCCGTTCCTTCATCATCGCTAGGTCAGAATCCTGGAACTCCCTCCCTAACAGCACTACGGGAGTACCTTCACCACACGGACTGCAGCGGTTCAACAGGCAGCTCACCACCACCTTTTCAAGGGCAATTAGGGATGGGCAATAAATACTGGCCTTGCCAGCGACGTTCACATCCAGGAACGAATAAAAATTAAAATGCTGGCAGGAGGCACAGCTAGGAGACCAGGAGCAGAATATAGGGCTGCCAACACTAGTGGACGTATTCCGGGAGGCTTCATCACATGACTTCCAACTACCCAACCCTAATCTCCCACCAATGGTTTCCCAAAACATCCATCCTCGCAGCTCACTGCCACCCCACACCAATTAGAAAGCGAACAGACTCCATTACCCGATTGGACGATTCTTGCCTGTCAGTGAAACAATCTTTTCTTCCCCCAATATTTTTATAACTAATAAACAAAAGTGTTAAAAGAAAATGAAGAAAACACACTTTTTTTTAATGCCCCTATGATTTTTCACCCAGGTTGCTTGCAGCAATGTCCAGAAGATTAACCTTTAATTCCTGGAGAGTCCAGGATAATCCTCTAGAGCTAGCAACCCTAGCAGGACAGAGACATCCCAATGTGACAAAATCGCCAGATACAGGGGTGGTAGGTGGTGGCTCAAGGCCAGAAGCTCAACGCCTGAGATGACATGGAAATGTGAGTTCCTGTTGTGAGAGCTGGTGCAAAGACTGAGGTGGTGGGAGAATGTAGCCTTCAGTCACTATTTTGGATGATTCTGCAGAGATGTTTAGTTTACTATGCTACTTGTTTATACACTCGGGGAGAAATTTGTGTGTTTAGCGCCACACGTTAGCACCACGAGATGGCGCTAAAACGTCGTTCAGAGCTCTACCATGAGCTGATGGCGGTTCCAGCACCACACACCATATCCGTCTTGCCAGTAGCGCAGCCGATAAATTCGGTCGCCAGTGACATCGCAATCACGGAGATCATGACGTCAGTGAGCGTGCAACGCTCACTTGACGCCCCATCTCCCAACTTCGTTTTGGCCATTGAACTTACTGGCTGGAGAAAGCAATGACAGGTTGAGGTGGTGAGCAGCCACAGGAAGCCAGCTCCAGCGACGCTATTTAAAGGAATCCTCACCAATCACTCACACCTGACAGGGTTTTGAAGTTGTGTGGTTGTGTGCTAATTCCTGTTACTGCAAGAGTTTTCTTTAGTCATTTCAAGGTTATTTAGTATCAGGGAGTGTTCTGGCAAGTACAAAACTCCCTCATTACTTTTGAAACACTTCAAACTACAACACTTGCTGAAAGTCA